>JAULKP010038799.1:0-39841 GCA_032356005.1 Ulothrix subflaccida
GAGAGTATTGTCGTAAGTCTTTAATAAGGTCTTCTCTAAAAGTGTCTTGAGTCTCTTTAAAGTTCTCATAAAATACTACGTTATAGAACGGAATAGCAGTGTGAGTAATTAACTTCCAACTTCTAATCTTACTATAATCCAATCCGTAATGTTCACAATACTCTTCAATATCCATTAAACTGCCATCGTCAGCGACAGCGGTGAAATGTCCTTTGGTTGTGTAATTGTTAGAATCAGTTGTTGAGTCTTGGATAAGCTCCAAGTACTTCTTTTCTGTTTCAGGGTCAATTCTGTAGCGATTAGATTTGTTTGGTGTTAAACCCAATTGCAATGCGATGTTTCTGTTAATTCTGTATCTCATAGGTTATCTACCCCCACCAGCATAGGGTTTTTTATAGTTCTTGCTAGTTTTAAGTTTAGAGCTTTTCGACTTAGAGTGGATGCTAGGTCTACGTACTTTTACTTTACTTTTTTTCTCGGTACTTGTTTGTTTTACAGCCATAATATTCGTTTTATTTCTCTGTAAATTACCATACCAATTGGTATAAGCAATAACCAAAGATAATTAATTTTTTTATCTACAACCTTATTTTTCAGCTTATTAGTCTGATTTTTTTTAAGCCTAACACTTTTTGTAGTATTTTTACTAACTATTTTGTTAGAAGTATCTATAGAAGTCTTGTTACTTTTCTTATAACGTATCACAGCATTTTTGTAAGAAATACCATTAATAATCATAGGAATAGAGTCGGAGATAGGGCATATCTCGAACTCCTCTAACGATTCAGCTGTCTTAATATTATTATTTGTTGTAGATACAGAGTCTGTTTTTACAATAGTAATAGAGTCTATTGTAATTTTACTCTCTTCTTTTACAACAGCAACTTTACGTGATGCGCAAGAAGTGATTAATAGCAAAAGTAGTAAGTATCTCATTTTGTAAAGTATAGTGCTGATTCAGCTATTCTACGTCTAGTAAGTCCATTAAGTGCTTTGCCGCCTGCCTTATTCCAACGTAAAAACTCTTTAGCGATAGCGGCATTATTTGGATTGTTGTTAACCAGTTTAAGTAGTGTGGATTTACTAAGATTAGCTAACCCTACGTTGTACGCAAATGCGGTTAAGGCATTGAGTTGATTGGTAGTTATATTTGATTTAACAAGTTTAAGAACGTTAGCCGAAAACTTATCAGCCACTATTTTAAATATCTCGTTAGCGTATTCCTTTGTGATTGGTTTATCTGTTAGCTTTACTTTTGTACCATTAGGATAGTACGTATTACCAAATCCGATGGTAGGTACATTAGCAGAACAGTTATATGGTTTGGCGCTAAATCCTTCAAATTCTTTAATTAAATCATAACCTTTATCAGTTAGTTTCATTACTTTGAGAATATTTTTACCAATATAGTTCCTAAAGAACCTAAGATAATAAGCATTACCACTTTAAATTGTTTAACATAAACAGAGACTTCATTCTTAAAGACTTCAAGGTCTTCTACTCTATCCTCTATTTCGTTTATTTTGTAGAGCATACCGTGGTTATTGTTTAGTTCATTACCAACGATAGCATTTTTTATGTCGTGAATATTTTTACCGACAATAGCTAAGTCTTCAGCAAATTCTTGCTGCTTTCTCTCGAGTCTATCCAATCTTTCTATTTCTAAGTTACTCATTTTTTTTAACGGATAATCTCTCAACAATGTCTGTAACTCCTTGGATACTGATATAAGCAGTAGCTATAATAACCCAATCAGATGATTCTAAATTACCTAAAAATAATCCAGCACAGCCTATAATGAAAACAAAAAGTTTTCTACTTATCCATCGATTTATTATTATATCTAAACTTTTCATTATAAATTAAAATAAGGGTGTAAATAAATACACCCTATTATGTTAACGTATTACTTAAATAACGGAAGTACTTGAGCTTTAAAAAGCACAGTAAATCCTTCGTGTTGTTTTATAAAATTCTTTAAAACCTCTGCGTCAGACAAGTCAATTTCTAATGATTTACCATTATACAACTTATTCGCCCAATCCCAGTATTTTAAAGCGTCTCCTTTTGTTTCAGAGATTAAGGTGTTAGATAATAACTTACCTGCGTTAGCATTTTTAATCTCTTTTCCTTCTAAATCTTTTAATTCAAAGTTCAAATCTAATTTCATAATATTTGTTTTAAATTGGTTATAAAGTACAAATGTACTAATTTTTATTGAAAGATTGTAAAACAATCTCTCAATGTTAGCTAAATTTTTATTGAAAGATTGTAAAACAATCTCTCAATGTAAATCAAAATTATTCGTTACTTGGTAAACTTAATTGCACCATAATTGGGTTATTAATCAAGTAAATTGCATCTTCAATTTGTTTTTCTAATGCAGGTACATCTAATACTGAATCCAACCAACCAATAATAATTTCTTGTGTTAATTCTTCAAAAGGAATATATCCTTCGGCTTCAGGTGTTGGAAAACTTTGTGCTCCGTAAACATCACTCGACACTCCATTTTCGTCTGTTCCAATTAATCTCCAATGTACTGTTTGAACTACGTTTGTTAAACCATCTTCGTCAATCACGCAATCTAATGGGTTTGTTACCCAATTAAAATTTATCATATTATTTGTTTTTTAAAATTTCTATTTCTGCTTTTAGTTCTTTTATTGAAGCTACTAATAATGGTATTATTTCGGTATAACTAACTCCTAAATTACCTGTTTTTTCATCTTCAACTACTGCTTCGGGTAAAACCTTTAATACGTCTTGAGCAATTAAAAATGGTCTTTTTATATATTCATCATCTGTTTTGTATCTACCTATTACAGAACGTAAAGAACATACTTTATTTAAGGCATCATTAATAGGAACTAAATCTGTTTTTAATCTTTCGTCTGAATTAGCAATCCAAGCAATACCATTAGCTGCCAAATATACTCCATTAGTATTTGCAGTAACATATATATTTCCGCTTGTTACATTATTATTTAAATAAATATTTGTTCCTTCGTGGTAAATATATCCTTTTCCAACACCGCCAATTTCAAAAGAATAAATACCTTGACTTGTTCCTCCCACAGAAATTACTCCTCTACCACTTGAAACAAAAGATGAAGTTGTAGTTCCTACGCAAAGTGCTCCACCTGAAGTGATACGCATACGTTCTGAACCTCCACTATAAAAAGTAGGAAAAGCATAAGAAGCTACACCACCAATTCTATTTTCACCTGTTACAGAACTATAAACAAAAGCAGCAGTAGCAATTGAAGAATCTCTTAAATTTAAACCCTCCATTTCTCCCGTTCCTACATTTACAGTAAATCTTGAAGTCGGACTTGTTGTTCCAATACCTACGTTGCCTGAACTATTTATAACCATTCTATAAGAAGAAGCAGTATCGTCATAAACAATAAAGTTTCCAATTGAATCTGAACCTATTGTTGTATTTCTATAACTTGTAGCATTAAAAGACATTAAACCTTGATTTACTGAAACTGTCAATAATCTATTGGGCGAGGTTGTTCCGATACCTACGTTGCCTGACTTTGTTATAGTCATTTTTGGATTTGTAGGTGCATCTGAATTTGTTGAAGATACTGCAAAATTTAATGAACCATAATTAGTAGCTACATTTCCAATTAACCACCTTCTTGAATCAGCCGTTCCTGTATTATCTGTAAAAATAATAGAAGGAGAATTTTCCCAATTAGTAGCGGGTGCTACCATTTCTAATTTAGTATAAGGCGATGTTGTTCCTATTCCTACGTTACCACCTGAAGTGATACGCATTTTTTCAGAAATAGTAGCCCCTAAACCTGTATAAAATTTTAAACCAATAGCGTTATTTCCATCTTCTTGAATACCTGTTATTCTTGCACCTCTTATATTACCTGTTGCGGTTGAAGGGGCGAAAAATATTCCCGCTTCAGTAGAAGTTGTATTACTTGCATTTTGAACTGTAATATTATTTACAATATTTCCTGCACTTGTATCTGTAACGTCTAATTTTGCACTTGGCGACGTTGTTCCTATTCCTAAATTTCCCGAAGAGTCAAGAGTTAATCTACGAGTAGAAGTACCACCTGAATTTGTACTCCAAAGGTCTAAACCACTACTTGTGTTTAATTGAAAAGCGTAGGCAGTATTACTTGCTGAATTTTTAACAAATATAGCACCGGAACCCGATAATATAGATAAAGTATCAGCAGGAACTCCACTTGAAACTACTCCTTTTACATTTAAATTACCTGCTATAAATGCCCCTGTTAAAATATCTACATAAGCTCCATTATCAAGGATATTACTATTGCCAATAGTACCACTTGCAGTAAATTTAGGAATGTAGTTTAATGTTCCTGAACCGCCTATTTTAGAATTAAATGTAGTCCAATCTGTAGAGCTTAATGCCCCATTAGCAGAAGCACTTGCTAATGCTAAAGATAATGCTTGACCTGATAAAGATAAACCATTTGCAGTACCAATTGTAACCGCATCGTGAGTAGGTATTGTCCAACTTCTATTAGCACTTAAATCATAAGAAGTTCCATTGATAGTTAGCGTTCTTGAAGTAGGTGTATATGTACTATTATCATAAGACACTGTAGTTCCTACAACTTTCACAAATCCAGTCCCGTTTAAAGCCCCTTGTTTATTGTTAAATGTATTCCAATCTGTAGAACTTAATGCTCCATTTGTAGAAGCACTTGATAAACCTAAAGATAATTCTTGACCTAATAAACTTAAACCATTAGCAGTTCCAATAGTTACTGCACTATGTAAATCAGAAGTCATTGCAAAGATACCATCTTTGTCAGGATAGTTATAAATTCTTGGCGCAGTTAAGTTTGCTAAATCTACTATAGCAATTCTTGAACTATCAATTCCAAATTTAAATTCTGTATTGTAAGCACCAATTGTATTATATAAAGAAGGAACGCTAAATGTTCCTGTTTTACTTAAATTGATATTAGAATCAAATTTAGCAGCGCCTGTAAAAGTTTTTAAACCGCTAATTGATTGGTCTCCAGTTAGTTTAACTACAACACTATCTAAAGCGTAAGTCGAGTTATCATAACTAATTGTTGTACCGCTTATTTTAACAAACCCTGTACCGTTTAAAGCCCCTTGCTTATTGTTAAATGTGCTCCAATCAACATTACTTAAATAACCTGAATCAACAGAGTTAGCTTGTTGAATGCTAAGCGTTAAGTTACTACTCAAAGCCCCACCTCCTAATAATGGAGATGTAGTTGATACAGTTCTTGAAGTAGGTACTTTATTAGCTAACTCAGGAACTGTAGGATTATTAGCAGTTCCACTCAAGTCTCCTGCTAAACGAACAATACCTTTAACACTACCTGTAGCATCAGGAACTTGATAATCAACTGTAATTATATTTATATTTTTTCTAAGTATTCTAACATACCATCCATCTACTTTTACAGTAGCAGTAGCATCAGAAGTTAAGTATAATTCAGCAGGGTAATCAGTAATGTAAGTAGAACCCATATAAAATGGAGCTACAAAACTTACTTCATGAGTACCAGCCGACTTAAACATATTCTCATAAATAGAGTTTGTAAATTCAGATACCGAACCAATACCGAACTTAGCACTCATACTTACTTTTTGATTTGAACTAGTAGTGGTTACTTGAACGTGAATACGCACGTCAATAGTATCTCCAACCTCTAATTCAGTAAAGTTAAATTGATTAGTAGTATAGTCCCATACATAAGAAACACCATAAGGGTTTTGGTCTGTACTTGTATTTAAACCCTCAGTGTCGTTTGTTAGTTTCTTTGGAACGTTTGCAACAACAGTAAGTGGTGTAGTTTGAGTAGCTAAATCATTATAATCGAAATAACCAACTGAGTTTAAGAAATCCTCAGGCGGTTCAGGTTGGTCTTTTAAGATAAGAGCTGTTCCAGCAGGATTCACTACTACCATTTTATCAGGCACTAATGAACTTGGTGTATCTTCTAACTCTGTAAATAATCTCTTATTATACAAAGTAATCGGTACTAATTTCAATTCAGAATTATCTACGATAACAGCTTTACCTGCATTGCCAGTATACTGAAAAGTATCTAATAATTCATCAAATCTATCAACACCGCCTACGCCACCACCTAACCAATCAAAGTAACCTACGTCAATCAATTTATTCCATACACCTGCAACAGTAGTAAAGGTAAAAGTACCAGCAGCTACAATTGTTACATCGGCAGGATATATAGATTGTTCTTTGATGATGTTAGCACCATTTCCTGTTTTAAAATGAAGCTCATTTCCAACAGCTAATAAGTCATTTTGAATTGACGTAATAGCGTTAGATGTATCTCCATTTAAAGTGAACTTAAAATATCCACCATTTTGTTTTTCAATTAATAATGTATTTGCCATTTTTTTTATTTTATACGTCTTGTGAATATTCTATACCACCTACTCCAGGAGCATTCATATTTCCTTCTAAGTAGTAGTCATAAGTGCCTGGAGATAATACAAATCCTGTAGAATATAAAGTTCCTGAAGCGCTGCTTACACTTCTTATATTTCCATCAATATTTAAAGTAGTACTTACAGAACTGCCTTTAATAGATGTAGCGTAACATCTAAAGTAAGCGTCATCTCCAACAATCTCTACAGTACCTTCTATAATTTCAGTGTCCGTAACAAATGTTCCGTTAGAAAAAGTAACACTTCTAACAGGAACTACAGAGCTTTTTGTTTTTATAAGTACAAAAGCAGAATCAGTAGCACCTGTACTATCTGTTATAGTATAAGTAATAGATTGACCAGTAGAAGATACAACTCCATTAGGAGTGAATGTTAAACTTCCGCCTCCTGAAGCAATAGCTACAGTACCTAAAGTAAATCCACTAGTGTTAATACTTGTTATAGTTGTAGGTACTAAACCTAAACTATCATTACCCATTGGGTAAATATTTGAAACAGTAGTAGAAGATAATAATACAGAATCGTTAACCGCTTCTAAAACAGGAACTTCAGCTTGTACAGTTAAGAAACCATAAGCCTGAGAAACATTAGCGTTACTATCTTGTATTCTATATGTAAATTGTTGATTATCAGCAAGATTACCGTTAGGAGTAAAAGTAATACTTTGACCTCCACTAGCGATACTCAATGTACCAGTAGTAATATTAGACTGAATAAGGTATATTATATTTGTAGGAGGAACTCCTAAATTGTCATTGCTTAACACTAATAAATTAGAGTTACCTGTATTATCTACAGTAAACACATCATTTATAGCAACAGGTTTGTTAACAAAAGGAGGAACGTAGATTAAAGCATTTAAGTCTATCAAGTCTCCTTCTGATAAAGAAACACTAAACTTAACAGTTCCAAAAATCTCTTGATTTACAACCTCAGGAATTTCTACAGCCTCAAAAAGAGAAGCTCTAACTCCGTCAATATATAAGTAAGGATTTTCTAATATATCACTAAGCGCAATTAATTGCTCTATATCCATAAGCTCAGAAACATACTTAGCAATCTTATTAGTCTTAACAGCTTGTGTTACTGTTTTTTTAGTAGATGCTTCGTAATATGTTGTAAGCTCAGTTTGTTTAGTATTTTGTCTAAACCAAGTTTGAAAACTAACACTCTGATAATTATCGTTTCTTTTATACTTGTAGTGAAACTGGGTTGTTTTTTCGCTTTCTTCATTTGTTAGTAGAAATGGGGTTGTGTAAAAAGTCTCTCCCAATGACTGCTGTATCTCTAAATAAATCAATCCAACACCAAAATCGTGTTGAACATTTTCTAAAGACCAAAACAATTGAGGAGCGCCATCATCTGAATTTGTCAAAGACTCAACCATAAATGAATCAGTGATGTCTGTCTTTGCCCCACTACACATATCAACACCAAATACAGTCCAGTCCTCTAAATCAATACCGTCAGGTGTGTTAGTAACTTGAATATATTTACGCTCGTTAAATGGTAACAGCTGAACTCCATTAAAAGAATAGAAGCGATTTATCTGACTATTCTTGAAATAAAACGCCTCTTCTTTGGTTCTATATATGTTAATTATTGGCTGTGTCATATTCTTACAAATATACTAAATTTATTAAAGCAAATTCATTCTAGTTTTAAACTCGTATACGTCATCTGTTAAGGAATCATTGATAGCTACGTTATTGAAAAATACTCCATTATACAAGAGTTGTCTTCTCTTATCATAAATGAATAATTTGTTATCTCTAAGCTCCCAATCTATAGCTTGAACATAAGTCTCGTTATTGATTAAAATGTATTTATTTGCTGTAGTTATTGTCATAGTTTTAGGTTCGTATTTCTCCTCTCCTTTAATAGTCAATTCTTTACTGAGAATCTCGTATTTCATAGTTACAGGATAAACCTTAATTACTCTGTTATTATTATCTATAGTTCTGATATATCCTCTATCGCTTCTAATGCTGTTTTGTAGAGCAATAAAATCTGTGAACTCAACGTTAGCGAATATAATATTGTCATACATAAATGGAGACAGTATTGGGTTTGAAGGTATAAAAGCCTCATTTTCTTTTAATGCAATATCATTGTAAACCGTTATACACTCTCCGTTATTTTTGTACCAAGTATTTTTAATTGTTTCATCCTTGTGATATAAATTACAAGTCGCTAAGTAAGGTTGGTAATAGTTGTGGATATTTCTACGAATAGAATATCTTAAATTACTGTAGTTATCAGGTGCGTTTAGATTAGCAATTGAGCTAAAGCCTTGACTTGTGTAATTAGTAAAAGGAACTAAAGCATCATCTAAAGTGTAAGTATATTTTGTAATACGCTCTCCATCATTATTAGAACTAATGACTCCGCTAGATGTACGAAGCAATAATAATGAACTAGAAGCCACAGCGTCATCAACTGTAGACCCAGGAGACTTAGCATTAGCTTGTACCGTATAATTACCTGCATTTTTATCAGGAGCTTCTATTGTAAACGTACTTCCAACAGTAATACCAAGAGAGTTAAAATTAACCTCTCCATTACTTCTAAGGGTTAATCTATTAGCTACACCATCAAATGTGTGTTTTAAGAAAGATACCTCCGTAAATGACTTATCTCCAACGGTAGCAACTGCATCGATACAGAATAAAGTGTCATCATCTTGAGACGCTGTGTCTTCAGAAACAACAATAGCTTTTCTTCTGTTAGACTCAATTAAGAACGCATCTCTAATCCACTCTATTGTAATTTCTTTTTTATTCTCTACCATTTTATTAGTAAAGACATATTTTGACTCTCCGTGAATATTATCAGCAGAGTTTACTTCTTCATTCTCTTTTAGGGCTTGAAAGTTTTTATATTTATAACTAAATTCATTTACAGAAAAACGAGGATTAAATACCTTAGTCATTTCTGCGAACTGAGTATTATCAAAAAATCCTGACTCTTCAGCGGTATAAAAATCAGCCTCAGTACCAAAGAATAAATCTCCGTTTGAATCAATCTCGTGGTCAGCGTTCATCTCTACAATAGACTTCTCAATATCTTCTAAAGAAACATAAAAAGGCTTACGTGTTCCGTCAGTATTAACCAAGGCATTTCTAAGAAAATTACCATTGAATAATCTATTATCATAAAACTGTCCTCCAACATCAAATCGTGGAGCTATAATATCTAATCCTGAAGTAGACTTAACTACTTGACGCATAACATCAATCAACCTAAATGATGGTGTAATTGAGTTGTAAGAAGAAGACTCAGCTGTTATCTGAATAGATTTTAAATTCACATTACCAAAACATTCTAATTTAGCATTAAAAGTCCTAGTTTCTACCATATAAAAAAGATAAAAAATCCAAATTTTATCTCCTTTATTTATAGAATCAATTTTAAAACTTTTATCCCCAAGGTTAAAAGAGTAAGGTGGAGAATCTTGATTTAATTCGTTAGAAAGCACAACTATCTTAGTAGCACTATTATAATCAGCTCCATACTTAACAAGTAGTGAAAATTTAATAGAACCCTTTCCTCCATTATCTTTATCAGGCTGTAATAACCCACTAATACCATTAAGTTTAATAGTAACTTTCTTTAAGCTAGTAGCAGATTCTAAATACTGCATGTTTTCGCCATTGTTACTATTAATCTCATAAGGGTTTTGAGTTCCGTCAATATCTGACTTATTAATATTTACAGCAGGATTAATAGTGTAAGTTCTACTATCTCTAGTTTCCAAACTCAAAGGATATTGCTCTGACTGTTCCCATCGAGATGTCTGAAACAAAGGCTTATTCAAAAGCAACATAGTATCAGTAGTTAAAGGAGTGATAGGATTTCCATCAACATCTTTATTACTAAATAAATCTACCTTTACCGCTTTTCTTCTCTTTACAATCTGAAGAGAAGACTGTTGAATTACTTTACATTTAAAGTATTCAAAGTCATCACTAACAGCAGAAGCAAAGTCCATCTCAGCAACAATATCAGCATAACCTTCTTGACGTATAATTAAATCAACTTTACTTTCAAATCCATAAAAGTGATTAAAATATAATAGCTTGTCAAGATAATGATTCCTGTAATTGACAAAGTTAAATTGAGCTTCTCCTCCTGAGAAAGAGATGTCCCTTCCGTACCCTTTGTCTTTTTGCTGTAAATTGAAATCCATATCAGCATAACCAATAGGCTCATCAATTTGAACTTCTCCACTATTATCATTTTTAAAGTCTAAATAAAATAACTCTCCCATAATCTATACTGAAAATCCTGTACCTGAGTAACGTGATTGGTTTCTAATTGTTTTACTACTTCCGTTAGATACAAAGGTATTGAAACCATTTCTATCTATCACTGTAGATTGTGTTGTAATTTTAGAGAAATGTTTAGCAATGATTGAATCCATTTCAGCATAACTTAATCCACTTCTACTACTAAATGAGTTAGACATTGAAACACCTTTTTCTCTCATCATTGTATTTAACTCATTATTCCATTGGTCGTGTGTAAATACTTGCGTTCCAGCAGGAGCATCAATTACAACATCTCTTCCGCTGAACTGTCTTGCTTTACCATCAGGAGTTACAACTGTTTCTTTATAGTTAGCACCCTTACCGTCATTGATTAATGCTAAACCTCCTGGGTGGTTGTCAGTACCATCAAAGTATTGAGGTATTTTTTGAGCAGCAACTACACCTATCTGAGCAGCACCTAAAGCACCAACCATAATACTAAGAGCAGTTGCACTAACACCAAAATCAACTTTAGGAACTTGCGCCCAAATACTAATAATGGCTTGAGCCGTATCCATAGCAATGTTAAATATAGATTGAGCTTTCTTAGCTTTAAACTCTCTAGCAGCTATTTCTTTTCTTCTTTTTTCAGCATCTTCTTCTACTTTCTTTTTAGCACTTTCACTTTCCCCAGCAAACTGAATAGCTATTTCTTTTTGAGCCTGTAAACGAGAATACTCAGCATCAAAGTTTTGTTGCGAAGCGTTCGAAATGAAATTAAACATTTCTTGAGCAGATTCCATTATAGCTATACTAGTAGTTTGCCAATTCTCTCCGAATCCTTCTATACCTCCTTGTAACATATTAAAAGTCTCACTGAAACCTGAATTAGATGCAAATTCACTAACAAAAGACCTTATATATTCTTTGTTAGCTTCAGTCAATTGTTTTACACTTTCTATCTGCTCAGGAGTAGCTACAAAATCAGGCAAAGCTCCTCCTACTGGAAGCGCATTTAATGCTTTTCTAGCAGCTTTCATTTTTTCTAACTCTGCAATTATTCTAGCATATTCTTGAGGTTTATTTCCATTAAGAATAGCTTCTACTTTCAATCTTTCGATTTCCTTATCTAATTCTTGAGATAAAGTGCCCTTCTTTTCTATTAAGATATCTATCTGAACAGCTTCTTCTCTTAAAGCCTTAGTGTTATCTTTAGACGCTTTAGTTCTATTAGTATATTTTTTTAATAATTGCTCGTCAGAATTTAAAGTTTTTTGAGACTCTTCTAATCTCTTATTTAATACTTTTATATTATCTTCTATAGCTTTATTTTCTTCAGCTATTCTGACAGCGGCAGAGCTAATACCTGAAACACCTTGACCAGTAACAAAACCTTTTAACCTATCAGTCCATTTTACTTGAGATTCTAAAGATTGTGTTCTATTTTTTTCTAATTTTATTTGCTCTTCAGCAATTAATTTAGCATATCCATCTACTAAAGCTCTATTTTTTATAGCTTCTATTTGTAAATTAGTAGCTTTAGTTAATTCCCCAGTAGCTATAGCTTCTTCGTAAGTTAAAGCAGTTAATCCAGGTAACTCTTCTTTTATTTGTAAATAAGCATTTTGCCTATCCTTACTGCTTGAATTATGGTCAAGAACAATTTCTGTCAAAGATTTTAATTCTATAGCTTCAGAAGATGTTGCAGTTTCTAATTCAAGTAAAGATTCTTTTAATTTTGTTTGAGCTTTTTCAGCTTCAGATGCTCCAAATGCTAATTCATATAACTCAGCTCCATATAAAGTCAATAAAGTAACACCTACAGATAAAGCAGTTTGCCAACTAAAAAAAGCACTAGCTAATGTTTTAAATACAGATTCAGTAGGTTTACCTTGTTGTATTAATTCTTTATTCCTTGCGTTTAACTGAGTAAGTTCATCAGCTAATATAGGAATGTTATTAGATAATGCCATAAATCCAGTATTCAAACTGTTCGCAAAAGCAGGAGCTTCACGAGTTAACTGATTTACTGAGTTAGCTAATCCATTCCACCCACTTGCGTAATTACCTACATTTCTACCGTATTTACCTACAGCTCCATCAATAGCTTTTAATCTAGTATCAAGTTCTTTTGCAGAATTAGCTGCTTCTAAAAACTTTTTACTATTTTCACCATATTTAGCACCTAAATCTTGAGCATTTCTTACAGCTTTTTTATATTGAGCATCTAATTTTTGATATTCATCAGCTTCCTTACTGGTTTCTCTATAAGACTCTCTTTTTCTTTGATTTAACAACGTTAAGTCTACAGATTCCTGAGTAACACCTTTACTAGTGTTTTTTCTAACAGCAGCTAATTTATTTGCAGCCTCAATCTGTTTATTAATCTCAGAAGTATACTCTTTCATTTGAGCAATCAACTTAGCATTTTCAGCAGCATTAGCCTCTCCTCCACTAGGAGTGGTAGGATTCTTACCAGCATTAGTATTTATACTAGCTATTTTTTTATCAATAACCTCTAAATTAGCTAATAAATCAGCTAACTGGTCAAACGCTTTTTGACTTACTACTAAATCTATACTATTATCTGCCATAATCTTTAAGCTAAAAAGGGGATTGACGTGTATTACATCAATCCCCAAGTTTTATATATTTACAAAGATACTATTTTTTATTGTGATATTACGAAGTAATATTACAATGTCAACTATTTTTATTGCAATAGCAACTAATTCTTAGCTGCTAAAGTTTTTAATTCTTTACATAATTCAATCCATTCAGAAACTGTTAGTTCTTTAGGGTTTAATTGAAATCCGAACTCCATTGCTTTAGACATCATTTTAAGCTGCAAATTAAGGCTTCTATGCTCTACAACTGCATCTGTCTTTAGTTCGTCCTTAATTATTTTTATCTGCGTTATAATACCCTTTAATTCCTCTCTAATACGAAGTATTTCTTCAGCATCTCCAATAACACTATTTATAAGTGGCATTTTAAATCCTAACTTATTTAATTTTTGTATATAAGCAGCTCTAATATCCATTTGCGAATCAGGAAATCCCAACCACATTCTATCAAGAATCATATTAACTACAGTATATTTAGTTTGAAGATTATCAATCTTCATCCATTTTTCTATCTTTTTATTAAAGTCTCTATCATCTACTTCAATAAAATACTCGTCTTGTAGTTTCTTTTCTAAGTTAGCTAGTTTTTCATTAACTACTCTAGGCTGTCTACCATCATATCCAACTATAAAAAAATTATTATCTTTTGTAGCTAAATATCTATCCCAAGACCATAAGATTAGTTCTTTAATGCTTTCGTAGTATTCAATTGTTTCTCGTTTATTTCTGTAAGGTACTCCCATTATAAGTATGTTTTTATAAAAGCCATTAATTCAGGATATATTATCTCGTAATTCAATTTATATTTATTTTCTTCAGTAAGACCTATAAAGTTACCATACTGGTTAGTTAGTAAGCTAACCTTACTATCTGAGTTACTTATCACAACTTTATTTTCATTACCTTGCGATGATAAGCTAAAATTATTAAACAAACTCCCTGTAGCATAAAAATTAAAAGGGTCTCCTGCGTTTTTAGGATAACCTCTTCCGCTTCCTTGAAAAGTATTACTATACTTACCTAAAAGCAAACCATCAGTATCAACACCTTTATTAAACAACTGGTCTTCTCTGTTTAAGTCTAGTATCTCTTCTTCTTTAGCATTAATAATATCATCGACCTCATTCCCTAATTGGGATTGAACTCGAATTAATCTTTCCATATAATCACTAACCGTACCTGCCATAAATACAAAGATATAAAAAAAGACCGTAAGAGTATTACGGTCTTTAGTTTATTTAACTTGTGCAAATTTTGCACAAAGTTGATTATGCTACAACAACTGAAGCAACGTTAGATTTGTAAAGCAATCCACTTGCAGCTTTCAATACTACATAAGAACTTAGAGATGAATCCCAAGTACTTACAGTGTAAGTTCCAGCAGAAGCAGCAGGAATTGTGAATGTGTAAGTTTTAGCTACAGAATCAGCAACTACAGCAGAAGCAGTAACGCTTACTCCACCTTTTTTGATTTTGAAGTCTCCAACTAACAATCCATCAACGAAATGAGATTTGTCTAACAACAAAGCAGAAACTACTAATGAAGTTCCACCTACAGCTAAAGGAGATGCAGCTAATACAACATCATTGATACCTTCTAAATCGCTCTCAGCAGAGAAATCTAACTCTTCTCCTGAAATCCAAGTTTGTCTTTCCATTTCTTGGAAGTCAGACAATTGCAATTGCATTTTTACTTCAGCAGGATTGTTACCTTCTTTTCCTTTGTATTGTCCTACGAACAACATTTTTACTCCGAATCCTTTTACAACACCAGCTTTAGTTTGAGTGAAGATTTTATTTCCTTCAACATCGTACAAAGCTACATTGTAACGGTCTTTTGAGTTTAACATACGCAATGCTTTCCAATAGTTTACACCATTGTTATCAAACATTACATCATACTCGTATGGCATCTCTCCAGTTACAGTTTTGTAACCTGAACCATCAGCAGTATTGATATTTGGGTCTACAGGAACTAAAGCGAAAGATTTGATACCTTGTAAGATAATCAAGTCTCCTTTTTGTTGTCCTTCTTTAATGTTAGCTAAGTTTTGCTCTTCTGAATAAGCATATCCTCTTGGGGATAACTCAATTGTTGCTACTCTGTTCCAGTCGAAAGTACAACCTTCCATACCAGTCCCTAACAAATCACTTTGAGAACAAGCTACTACGTTTAATTGGTCTATTAATGCCATTTTTATTTAATGTATTTATTTATTTTTAATTCTTTAATTACTCCTTCGTCAGACAATGAAACTACATCTCCTACGTTATAGATTTTATCTACGGTAAATGATTTCAATACTCTGAACTCTTGACTAGGCATTGAAACTACTAATTTTTCAGCAGGATTATGGTCTCCCATTCCTACAACGGTATCTTCAGTAATTTCAATTTTTGTGACAGATTCTGCCACTTTAATCTTTTGTTTTTTAGTTTCCATTACAAATTGTTTGATTTAATTTAAAATCATTTACAGACATTGTTATTTTAAAACAATGGTATGGTTGCATATCGTCAGTAAATCTATAATCATATCCCTTGAAAACATTCTCTATACCTGTAGATATAGCGGTATCAACCCCTATATTTCCAATTGTAGATAGTACATTCATTACGTCTAATCTAACCTCCTCATCTGCACGATGATTGATAGAAGTTTTACATTCTTTTACATTTACAACGAAAAACAATTCTACTTCTGTATCGTAAGCTCTGTTGCTATTCTGTTTATAATCTTTTTTATTCAAGAAGAAGAATTTATTCTTATCCACGTGAATTAAAGAAACATAATCAGTAGAACTTATAAAATGTTCGATAGTAGTCTTTTTATCTCTTTTAATCTCATAACATCTTGGATAACCTTCTAAAGTTACACCCCATAAAGCCGTTAGCTTATCATACAATTTTATTTGTATCTTAGCTATCACAGCATCCAATCCTATCGGGTTTGTCTTTAAATTATTCGCCATTACAATAATGTTGATACTAAAATTTGATTAGCCTTTCTAAATCCCATTCTGAGCTTTTGAATTTCACTTCTAATAGAAGTTACTTCTCCCACTAACTGATTTTTCAATCCAGTTACTTGTACAATACTTCCAGCAGTTGTACCTTCTAATTCAATCATTATCTTCTCATACAATTGAGCTGAGTGCGCCTGATTTGAATTACTTCTTAATGATGATAAGTATAATTGAATACAACCAATGATTGCATCTAATTGAATCGCTCTTGCAAATAACATTTTATTGTTAATCACAAAATCAGTATAATCATCGTAAACAGTAATGTCAAAATTCAACCCATTCGATTCAGATAAACCGTCAATTTTAGTCAAATCAAACAACGTAGTTGTTGTGTGATTCAACACTTTAATTGGTTGGATAAATAAGTAAGTCAATTGACTTAACACATTACCCGCATTCCAATCTCTTTTATAAGGACTTACAGTAAGATTATTATTGATATAACCAATGTAATATTCTCCTTTGTAAGTTGTATCTGAATTATTAATCTCCCAATCTAAAATAACTTCTTGATGGTCGGTTGTAATTGTAATTGCCTTAGTTTGTATCGCTGCTTTCTTTGCAGTATTCCAAAGTAATAATGTAAACGTTCCTGTTCCTTGAAAATCAAGTAAAACTCGGTTAATTTTAAACGCTACATTTCTTTCGTTAGAAACATTAATTCGATAACCAACAAAACCAGTAGGCAATGTTTCAACATCTATTTTGTTAGATGCGTTTTTGTAAAGTAGGCTTCTATCAATAAAATCAAATTCATTAAAAACTTGATTACATACATTTGATATTGCAGACTTCTTTAAATCTTTAAGGAATAAATTGAAATCACTATTACTTATTGATAAGTAATCTTGATTGTCTTTTATATACTCAATTTTAGCATAAGGATTATCCGTTACGAAATATCCTGAAGAGCTTAGTTGATTCTCAGAATCTACAATAGCATAGCTAGGGTTGTAAGGTTGTTTAAACCCTACAACACCTAACAAAGCTGTTTGTATTTTATTGATATTAATCACTTACTATGCTATAATTGCGAATGCTTGAATAGTAGTTTCTCCAGCAGCAGTTAATGGAGCTTTAACGAAAGCTAAATCTTGAGAGATTTCGTATTGAGTAACTACGTCTTGAGTGTAACCATTGTTAGCAGAATCATCAGCACCTACTTCATAAGTATGTACAGCGTATGCTTCAGCATCAACTGGATTCAACAAGCTAGAGAAATCAGCAACTTTAGTTGAAACACCTTCTCTGTTTTGTTTTGGAATCCAAGGCAATGTAGCTACAGTTCCATCAGGAACTACAATCCAAAATCCTCTTGTGTAAGTAGCATCTAAAGCAACAGCTAAAGCACCTAATCCTACAGAGTGAACGAAAGTTACACCATTGAATTGGAAAGATAAGTTAGTAGCGTTAGAAACACCTTGAGCAGCTTGTTTTTCGAATTTAGCGTAAGAAACTGAATCACAGAAAACTTTCATAGCACCAACATATTTGTTAGCATCCATTGCGATTTTAGTAATTTGGATAGCTGTATCTTCGTTAGCAGCAGCGATTTCAAATGCGTCATTTGTAGAATCAAAAGTTCCGTAAGCTGTAGCAGCAGAAACTCCTGAACGGTTGTTGAACAAGTAAGCAGTAGCAGCAGTTTCGTAACCTTCCATGAAGTTAGCAACTACGTTAGAGATTTCTTGGAACATTTGCTCATCAGCATTGTACAAAGAGTTGTCAGCTTGTTTCAATGACATGTTGAATTTGTCAGTGTAACTTGCCCAAGTTGGAGTTAATACAGCAGTATCTCCTTTTGAACCAGTGTGGTTGTGAGTTCTTGCACTTCCTAATGCACGAGATGAACGAGCAGCGAAGTTAGTCTCAACAGTTCTGTCTTCTCTCAATCTTAATTCAGAGTAGTTAGGGAACATAATTGGAGACATTGCTTTAAGAGCTAGGTAAGTAGCTGGGAATCTGAATCTTAATTCAGATGATTGAAAAGCACCAAGTAATCTAGCTTGAGCTTTTACCAAATTTGCGGTAGCACGATTTGCCATTTTTTGTAAATTTTTTAGTTATATATTTTTTTTAATATTTGTTGTCATACCGACTATTTTTCTTTATAGCATACCGCCATTGTCAGCAAATATACAAAATTAATTGATACAAAATAAAAAACCGCGAATAAAGAGTCGCAGTTCTTTTATCGTGGTTTTCAAGGAATCCATGGTGAGGATTATGCTTTAGTATATCTTTTCTTTACTGTTAGAAACTTTCTACTTTTGTATCTAGTCATCTCAGACTTAGCTTCCTGAGCAGCTTCTCGTCTTACCAACTCAATAGCCTCTTTGCTAAAGAATAAAGACATTATCCATTCAGTTATTTTTCTCATATTTTTAAAGTTCCATCTTGGATTCTTCTAGCCATTTCTTCGTTTTGTTTAGAAGCTCCCCATCCTTGTTTCTCAGCTTCTTTCAAGAATGCCTCTAAACTTCCAGTTTTAGCACCAGCAGGTTCGTCTTTCTTACCACTACCTCCTGTTGGAGCAGGTAAATACGGTGTTACGAACTCAGAAACCCATTCTTTTACAGAAACAGGAGATAATGTGCTGTCATTTTTAATAACATTACCCATAGCGTCTTTAACAACTACTCTACCATCCTCTTTTTCAAAGCTAAATCCTTTTTCTTTAGCCTCTACAAATATTGTAGACTTAGAAACCAAAGTATTATCAGGAATATGCTTAGTAAATTCAGTTTTAATCTCGTTTAAAGAGTTCTGTCTTTCAATATTTGTCTTAAATGTGATAAACTCGTTCTCTTTTTCAACCAAATTACTCTGTAATTTCTCAAAATCAGCCTTTAAGTTCTTAAACTTCTCCTCAGGCTCAACTTTGCTTTCAGATTCTACCTTAGTTTTGATTGCATTAACCAAATTCTCGATAGTCTTTCCTTGAAACTCTAATCCAAGAGCATTTCTCTGCTCTTTAACCGCCATTTCAACAGCTGCTGTAGCAGCTTCTTTTTTCAAATTAGAGATACGCTCTTCATACGTTTCTTTTGGTAAGATAATTCTATCTGACAAATCAATCGTGTGAGCATCCTCTGAAGCAATCATCTCTGATAATCTTCCAGGCTCTAATCCTAAACTTGTTTCAATTTCGTTTAAATTTTCTACTGCCATTTCTTTATTGTTTTAAAAGTTCTAGTTCTTGTGTCAATTTGTTTATTCCCCACATTGGTTTAGCTTTCTTACCAGTCTTCTTCTCGTAAATTTTAGCTAACTCATCTCTTGTCTTAGGTAATGATTCTTCTTCAATTGACTTTGTAGTGTCTTTGATAGTTGGAAGCACAATCTCTTCTTCAACCACCTCAACAAAGTCAGCGTATTCTTTTACCGCTTTGAAAGGCTGTTTGTCTAAGTATAACTTAGTAGCTTTCTCGTCTTTCTCGTAGTACAACCCATTCATTTGTGAATGTGCGTTAACTTGGTTAGCGTACTCAGTTTGAACAACGTGTAAATCTCTTTCAAGACCAATACGAATCGTTAAATCAAATCCTTTTCCTGAACGTGCTAATTTGTGCAGTTTGTAAACCGCCATTTGTGTTTCAATCATTTCTTTTGTTTTTTAGTTATTAATTAAATCTGAAGCAACACCTGTTAGACAACAGGTACTGATATAGGTTTTTTATTCAATTCAAACCAAGCATCAAACTCGGCATTTAATACATCCTCTGACTTGTAGTAATCAGTAACGGTCTTCCACCATTTATTAAACAATACTTTTCTCTGAGCTTCTTCTTGACCAAAGATACTAATAACATCCGTTAAATTCAAATGCAAGTAAGGCTCTAATTTCGCCTTTAACAAATTGATATGCAAATCAATAGGGTTATTTCTGTACTTAGCTCCTAAATATTCTCCGAATAATTTATCAAGCACAACGCTATTATCTTGTAACTTAACAGCATTCTCATATCGCTCCAACAACGTATCGTAACTTTCGATGATATATCTACGACCTAAGTTAATTGTAATACGACTTTCGCTTTTGTCTTTAGTAGTATCGTAAAAGTTCAATACCCACTCCGAAATCTTCCACTCAATATACTCCACAAAGTCAGCGTACATATTCAGCTTATTCTCCATAGGTTGTTTATCAAACATCACTTCAGTAGCCGTCTTAATACTACCTGTGTTTTTACTCACTCCGTAGAACGTACCCCAGTGTGTTTTATATATACTCTCCTCCAACTTCGCCAACTCTTCGTTATACTGCTGCCATACATTCAAATCAGGAGATATAAACCCTGCAATGTTAGGAGCAATAACTGGTGTGTCATTACTATCAGGAATTGGTAATTCAACTACATCTGTAACATCATTCTTTGACACCATCTTACCGTGTCCGTTACAAGTACCACACACCTCATCGCCATTATTACCCGAACCTGAACAATCTCCACAGTATTGAATATACTTCCAAAAGATTGGATTCCCTTTATAAATTTTATATAGAGTCAAGAACGATTGGTCTCTAGCGTACTCTTTAGCCGCATCGATAATACCATCAATAGCTGGTAACTTCTCTTCTTCTCCTGGCTCTTGAATATTAGAACAAATAAGCGCAGGTACTTGACCAAATGGATGCTCGAATGACAATTCTTCAATAAGCACAAATTCCATTCCAATCTGCTCGAACACTCTATCATTCAAATCATCAACGATTCTCCAAAACGTTCTGTTCTCTTTTTTCTTTGGTTCAAATATCACAAACTCCACTAATTGACCATTCGCTTCGTAGTATCTAATCTTTTCGATAGACTTGTATGTTGGATAAATGTCAATAGCAGGGTCTGTGGTATATTCTAAAAATATCAAACCGTTCGGGTCTGTATTCATTAGCTTTATCGCATTCTTTTGAATCCATTCTGACAACGGCTTATTATCTCTAATACTTGCTATCTTTTTTATGAACTCAGTTCTAATGGCATCATTTGGAATATCGTAATCTTTAACTCCACCTGTAGCGTAGTAAATATTATCAATAGGTTGAAATAATCTCTCAAACAAATCCTTGATGCTTCTGCTATACTTCTTCCTAGCCGATGCTTTCTTATCGCTCTCAATCCCCTCAATCTTATCAATCAACTCTTCAATGAAGTCGTCCCCATTTACTAAAGCCTTTAATTCGTCAGAACTCTCACGCATTTCAACAAACTCGTGATTTATTTTTAGATTGGCTTTAATAGCAGCAATCGCTTCTTGGTCGTCTTTGAAAATCATTTCTATATATTTAAAGCTACAAATTTACTAAAAATTATTAACATATTGACACTATGTTAATTTACTTGATGACACTGTTGAAAACCAGCAGTGTTACCACCTAATCATAACCTTAGGTTTACCCTTCAGCTCAAAGTAAAACCTCATCGCCAAAGCATCAGCAAAATCGGGAGAACGTCCCAATCTCTCTCTTACTTTGTTCTTCGGTTCTAACGCATATTTACCATCATCCAATATTGGATTTTTATTTATCTGCTCCAACTCTTCAATTACTTGCTTTCTAAACGCATTGTCTTGAATGAACACCTTTGAATCCTTAACCTGTTGTGCAAAGAACTCATACACCTGAGCTTTTAAGTTCTTGAAGTTCTCTTTCTTACCTTGAACCACAACAGGCTTTGCATTGTTATGAAACCCAATAGCTCCAACTAAGTTACCACTCTGTGATGAGTTCCTAGTAAACGTCTGCAATCCATCAGCATCATATATCACATTCTTCAGTGGCACTCGGTAATGAATCCTCAATTCATTTATCTTCTTACTAACCATCGTGTCGTCAATCTTATCAATTGCGATAATCTTAACCACCACAAATCCTGCCCATACCATAATCACAAACTTATCCGCTCCAGTGTATGCAATATCCGCAGTGATGTACCTATCTTCAGTAGGCTTGATAAATTCATTGGTATATAACCCAAGTATATCCTGATAATCAAACAGAGCATAAGGGTTGTCATCAAACTCCCAGTTACCATACACCAACCTCTGTATCTCATTTGGAGATAGAATCTTTTTTAAGTTTTCAATATACTCTTTAGGAAGTGTCTTGTTGTCTGAAGGTAATGCTTGAATAAATTTACGCTCTATCGGTAGATTATTCTCTAAGTTTAGCTTATAGTAATCTTTGTATAAATAATTTTTAGAAGGGTTACACGTCTGTAGCAGTTTTGGTGTTAGGTTGTAATCCTTATTCTTCCAACGACCAATAGAAGCCTGTAAGTTATTCTTACACTCTAACTCAAACTCTCCCGCTTCTTCAATCCATCCTCTTGTCATCTGCATCGAACCAAACCTCATATAATTCGGGTCTGAAGGCTGGTACTTAGCATCCAATAAAAATATCTTTGAACCGTTATGAAAGTGAAAGTAGTTATCCTGACCATTGTACTTGTAATACTCCTTACCTATTCCCCAAATATCTAATATCTCGTGAACCGATGGTATAGTAAACTTTCTTAAATCAGTCAGTGTCTTTCTAGCAATAAAATAATGAGTCCCTGGGTACATAAGCGCATCAGCGCAAAGCAAAGAACATCCTAAGAAACTCTTGCCGCTCGCCTTTGCTCCGCCGAATGCTATGTCAATTGTTGTATCATCTATCCAATACTTAACAGCCTGTAGCTGCTTGACATTGCCACGCACATTTAAACTTATCTGTTTATTCTTCATTTAAGATTTTCATCCCTACAATTGGCACAGCCTGAAGTTTGTCTCCTCCAGAAGTTACATCCAACTTATCGCCATACTTAGTAGGATTCAGTTTACCTAACATCCACTTACGAGTATCAATCTGTAGTCTTGAACGATTGATAACATTATGCTGTATAATAGGCTCTCCTCTTTCGTTATAACCCATATCTGCTTCCTGCTTGTCAGCAATCTCCAGCATCTCTTCAAAGATGTTATCAGCTCTCTTTTTAGTAGCCGCCTTATAACGCTCTTGTAGCTCTTCGGATGCTTCCAACCACTTATAGAACGTTTTAGTTCCAACCGTATCAGGTCGTTTTAAAATAGAGCGAATAGAACCACCTTCTTCTATTAAATCAATTATTAAATCAATTACTTCTTTTTTCTCTAATTCAGAATAAACCATAATATAAATATTGTTACTGCTACAAATATACTCTTTTTTTTAATACAAAATAAATAAATATATAAAGTACACATTTACTACATTGAAAGTCGATTTTGAGGGGGACCCCCCTAAAAATATTAAAATATAGAGGGGGTGTCCATAAAAAACGCAAATTGTCAACGAAACGCGTACTGCCTAAAAAGCTAAAACGTTGTAAATCAATAACATAAGTTTTTACACGTTTTTTGCATAGGTTTTGAAAAGAGAAAAAAATTTTCAGCAACCTTGATTTTGGTCTCAAAAAACACGTTTTATATTCAAAATGCGTTGCAAAAAATGTTAATGTGTACTCAATGTGTACTGAACTTTTTTCATTTTGTAGGAATTATCTTGTAGGAATTTATTCTTACAAATGTAAGACTGTCAATAAAGTGTAAATAACTTAATAGTTTTTTAGTGGTAAAAATTTTTACAGGGGGTCATTATCACCTCCCCAAAAAAATCTCAATGGGGTGCGGGGGTGTCTTATGTGGGTCTTGTGGTGGATGTGGTTAAGGTTATAACCTTAATAAAGTCAACCGCCTTAAGGGTATAGCCTTACAAAACATTAGCTAAAGGATTTTAATCCTTTAGAAAAAGAACGCTTTCAGGGTTTACCCTTACAAAATGTAAGCCTTTTCAGGGTTTAGCCTTACAAAATGTAAGTGATTACAGGTGCGCACGTCGTTAAAGTTTTTCTCTTTGTGTTTTTATATAAATTCTTACCACATTCCCGCCCTCACTTTATCCAGTGCGTGTGTTGACTTTGTTACAATGTAGAACTAAAAAAACCCTACAAATGTAGGGTTAAAAAGTTGCTCGATTTTGTAGGCTTAATTATAAATTGTTTTCTATCTCAAAACGTTTTAAATATATTTTCTTTGCTAGGATAAGATTTTGTTTCGTTTCTGTTTTTAATTCCTCTTTTAATCTGTTATATTTTTGTTCAATTGTTTCTATTGTATAGCTTAATTTCATTTTATACGTGTTTTAATTGTTATTAATATCCCTATTTGTCCGCCTCGTTTAGCTGTGTTAGTAACTACAAAATTAATGTTTAATTTGATTAGTATTTTTATAAGTTCTTCAAATACGTTAATTATTGTTAATTTGTCAGGTACTTTGTAAACTGGTCGTATCTCTGTAGCTCCTTTGCTTATATCAATTATAAGATTATAAGCATGTTTGTTTACATTATTTAGGCGGTTAAGTTTCTTTAGTATTACTTTGCTGTTAATTGAATTCATATATAAAAATGATTATTTATTTTAAAAGTGTGTGAGTTGATAAACTCTTTAAACTCTTTAAATAATAAGCTATTTGGCTTTGTGTGGTATTTATAAAATTCGCCGTTTGTATTTGACCAACTAAACCCAAAACTATCTTTAAATGTGGCGGTAAATACTTTAGGGTTAAGCTCGTTATATGTGTGTGAATTACAATTGAAATTGTCAATATATTTATTTATACTTTCTTTATCAATTGTTAACTCAAAACGATTTTTTAATATTTCTAAAAATTTTTTTTTGCTTATTAACTTTGTATTTTTTATAGGGTTTATCATAATTAATTGATTGAGTTTATAAAAAATTTATTTAAACTTTGCGGGTAACTTAAGTCGATTTCTTGAATACGTACATTAATACAATTATATTTAACCCTTAATAAATAGGCTATTTTTTCGGCTTGTGTTTTATCCGTTATTAGTTCATTTTCTACTTTTGTACAAAGTATTTTTTCTGGTTCTTGTGGGTTTGTTTGTCCCCATATGATATACTCCATTTTTTTTTAGTTTTTTAGTTAGTGTAATAGTCTGAATAATACCCAATATTTTCGTAAACGTACATATTAAAACTTTCTTCATATTCTGAGTCTTTAAACAAATACGTTAATAAAGCCCCGATAGCCGTTTCTTTTTCGTCTTTATAGTCAATATACCACTCTTCAAAATTATTGGCTGTAAACGAGCAAAAACCATCGTACGAACTATAATTTTCTTTCAAAAAGGTATCAAAGGCTTTGACGTCTTTAAATACGTTATTCAATATTTTGACTTTGTCAAATTCAACGGTTAACTCAATGTTGTCAGTGTCGAAATTGTAGTATTTAGGACTATATAATTCACCCGCTTCGATTTTTATTTCGTTGCCGTTATTGTCGTACATTAAAAAATCGGCGGCAAGTTCTTGAATTTTGGCTTTGTATTTATCATTGTCGAAATTGTCCCAAAATTGTTCGGCGTTATATTCTGAGTCGCCGTTTTCGAAGTCTTCATTTATATAATAATCATCAAAAATCGTTTCTGGACTTATGCAACTATAATACATACCAACGTTAATGATAGGGAATAGATTTGTGTTTAAATTTGCTTTCATTTTATAAAGTATTAAAAAAGTCGTTAATTTCGTTTTGATAGTCCCAGTAGTCAATCATAGCATTTTTAGACGCTAATAAAGACGCTAATAATTCAGAATTGATATTTTCTAAGGTATACCCGTATTCAATAGCCAATTCAATTGACTCAGTTAAGCAATTATCGTGTCTTTTTAGGTATTCGATAGCGTTTGAATAGTAAATGATTTCAACATTAAAACCGCCGTTATCGTTAATCATATCGAAAATTGATTCGGCGGCGTTGTCCGTGTCGATTTCGTCAATATTTACAAAGTCCATGATATTAACGTTGTCAATTTCGATACTGTCTAAAAATGTTTTGATTTGTTCTTGTGATTTCATAATAAATAAGTTTAAATTAATTCGATTAAGTAAAGTAATGTATTGAATAAAAAAATTAGTCCTAAAATTGCCAATACTAATAAGATTTTGGCGGTGGTGTGGTTGTTTGTGTTTTTCATGATAATAATTAATTAAAAGTTAAAATAAGTTTTATTTTTTCTAAGTGGTAAAGAATTTCTTTTTCTTTATTTAGTTGCATTTCAATTTTAGTAGTTTGAAACTTGTGCAAGTCTTTTGATAATTTAGAAATAAGAATTTCTTTTTTGTCAATTTCTTTTATGATTTGTGTTAGTGTCATGATATAATTAATTAAGTAATTTTTTAAATGATTTTAAAATAGTATTCAAAGTATAATTTAAATGCTTTTCGCAAAATTCATCCCCGCAAATTGAGGTTTTGTTTACGTTGTATCTTTCTTTATTATCTATAAAAGAATATTCATTTACATTGCTTTCAATAGTTACAAATTGATTTTTAACCGTTATTGGCTTAATTGATACATAATAAGGGAAAGTCCCGCCCGCATAAGTTACAGGAATTTCGCCCAATTCATTAATAACATTAATAAGGTCGTTAATTTCGTTAATTTTTTTAAGTGTTGAATTTTTCATGGTAATAATTAATTAAGTTATTGATTTTCAGTGAGTTAGCTAATTTAGGCGGGTTTTTTACCGCTTTCCAACAATGCAATAGTAGTACATTATATATATACGAGTCAATAGTATGGTTAAAATATTAACAAAAAATTAACAAATTAAACCATTTTACAGGGGTTGCTAATGCTCAAAAAACTAAAATAATAAAAACAAACTGAAAAAATACAGCATATATATAAGGGTAAAATTTAACCTTTGTAATTGATTCAGGTGCAACTTAATAAGATATAAATTGATCCAGGTGCAACTTAATAAGATACAAATTGATCCAGGTGCAACTTAATAAGATACAAATTGATCCAGGTGCAAAGATAAAGCACCAGACCCCACCGAGGCAACCCACCGAGGCAACCACCCCCAGCGAGGCAACTATGGGTTTACCCCACCGAGGCAACCTCTCAAGCGATAGCTGAGTGTAAAATAAATTTACCCCACCGAGGCAACCTATCAGACTTTAGTCGATAGCCTCAGCCGTTAGGCGAGTGCCTCAACCCCACCGAAACAACCACTTGGATAAAATCCAGTGCACCCCACCGAGGCAACCATTCAGCTGAAAGCGAATGAACCCCACCGAGGCAACCACTCGGCATTTATGCGAGTGCATCAACATTTATGTGAATGCAAAAAGGTCTGACCCCACCGAGGCAACCATTCGAGCGAAGCCGAATGCTTTAAATTTCAATCAAAACATATGATTTTGTGTGGAATAACAATCATTAATGCGTTATAAAGCATTTAGTGTTGGGAATTACATACATTTATATGTTTGTGCATATAAAAGTGTAGTATAAAGCATTTTATACGTTACAGCATATAAAAAGGCTACCATTTCTGATAGCCTTAACTGTCTCAAGCTGTTTAAAGAGCGGTGTCAGACAATATTGTGATTGAGACAGGATTCGAACCTGCGAGAGTCTTTTTGCCACGAAGGTCTTATTTAGGCATCACCAATTAGCCGCTCAATCTTATTAGCACCCTTTCTTATAGCTTACCGAGTTATCAGTTACGGAGCTTTTATAAGAGTTAGGGTCACGTAGTTTTACAATTTGGCAGTTCCTCTCTGCACCCATTTGTTAAGTTTAATTATTACTACTTGCTGAGAACTCATTTGTGTTGTAGTGTGCGATTGTCTTTTAGACAATTCAAGTAATGACACTCTTCTTTACAATTCCTTTCTCAAGGGAACAACACATCTACCATTACTGATAGTATCTTTATGTAAATTATTAGAGGAATATTAAGACCATATGTCACTTAAAGCGCACGCTGAATTACCCCTACACATCCATTTCTAATCCTGTATTTCAAGGTAGCGTCTTATTCATAATTTACAAAGGTATTCAATGTTTAACCTTGTGATTGAGGCTGGACTCGAACCAGCAATGTAACCTTGTGTATCTGTTTCAATACAATCTCCGACTATAGTTACCACGGTATACTTGCGTATACCAATTCCGCCACTCAATCATTTGCGGTTCGTTGCCTCTTTATACCTGCACCGCTAGACAGGTCTCATAACCTTCGGACAACTAAGTTTTGTCACAAATATATACTATATTTGTGACACTACAATAAACTTTGTAGTTTATCAAGTGTTAATTTGTCAAAATGTTCTTCAATGAAGTCCATTTTTAACCTATCATTAACTGATAGGTTTGGTTTCTCCTCAAGTCCAAAGACTGAGTATGCCCATTGTTCAATAAGTTTACTGTGATAACCACTTCTATGCACCTCTTCTACGTGAAGTAGGATGTCGTGAAAGTCAAAGTCATCTATATCTACGTCTATACTAAAACTTGCCATTATAATAAAATGTTTTTAATAATTAATAATGTGAACATAAGTTCTAAAAATATTGCAGTTATTACTACACCTACAGCTCCGTTCTTATGATTATCTAATTTATTTGCTTTTCTTAATGCCCAGTTTAGTCTGTGAGATAACATAGTATGTATCACAAATACTAATGCTATTACTGAGAAAGTTGTTAGCTCTACTGTCATACTACTTAGAGTTATAGTTAATCATATCATCTGCCATTCTGTAGGCAATCTTAGGAATGTCTGAGTGTTCGTATAGTCCCATAGTAAGTAATGACTGCATAACGTGTATTGCGATATACGTTCTTTCAGAAACCCCTGGATTAAAATTATATCCTGGGGTCTGAACTAGCGGAAATGCTGCTTTTTGTTTTACCATACTAATTAAATTTTTCAAATGAGCGCATAATAGCCTCGTTATCGCTTAAATAAATAGATTTTACTTTCTCTGAATACCAATAATAAAATTTTTCTGTTTCTGTCATTATTTCTGTTGTTTCTTTTTACGTTCCTCTTCTTGTTTCTTTGCTAATGCTAATGTGTCTTTAGCTTCTTGCTTTACTCTTATTTTGTACTCCCAAATTGTTTCTCTTTTCATATTCTCTATTAATTAATGTATTTGATAATTCTCTTATTTTGTCTAATCCTAACATATTCAGTTGGTCTTTAGTAACCACAATGTCTACTCTAACTGTATCTGACTTCTCTAAGCCAAATATAAACTTCTCTATTGCGTCTCTCATAGGTTTTCTATTTCTTGTTTAACTTGTTCGTAAAAAGAATTTTCTATTTTAAACTTATAATTTTTTAATAATTGATTTTGATAATTTAGTATCTCATCAACTGCTATTAACGCACATTGTTTGGCTATTTTATTTCTATTCCATCCTGTTGTGTAATACATATATCTATAACATAACTCTTCAGCCTTTTCTTTTGGTGTCATAACTGTTTAAATGTTTCGTTGTAGTATTGTTCTGGATTTAAGCTAACGTTTCTATTGTTTGATTTATTAGATTCTGCTATTGCATCAATAATCTGTTGCTTTTCTAATTCTTTAGCTTGTTCAATTTCTTCTTCAAAAGCTGATAAAAATCTATCGTCTTTCATTTGCTCCATTAACCATTCAACTGCTGTCATAACTTTTCTATTTCTTGTTTAATTTTATACCAATAATCAAATTGATGTTCGGTATAATTAAGTTCGTAACTTTTGTCTAATATTTCATCAATTATTATTAACACACATTTTTTGGCAGTTTCTTCAGGATAAGAACTATCAGAAACATTTTGATAACACTTCCAATATAATTCTTTTGCCTTTTCTATTGGTGTCATAACTGTTTTAATTTATTAAGAAGATAAGTCTGATGCTCAAATACTTCTAGTTGATTAATAAGTTCTTTGATTTTGTTACGTTGATGGTTATATCTAGCTCGTAACTGTAGATAATCCTCTTGTAGTTGGTCGAACTCTGATAAGGGTTCTAATTCTTCTTGGTTGATTGGGTTGAGTGAACTCCACTCGTTGTAAGTGTCTAGCATTTGTTCAAGAAGTTTAAATAAGATTTATATGCTTCGTACACAGCTTGTATTTGTTTAAAATCATATGTGTTTCTTTCTGTTGAGTAAACTTCTTCACTTGTAAAAAACTCATCCCATTCTTCAATAGTTTGTTGTTTACATCCAATTTGTATTTTATCGCCAATTACTGAATGAGCCCATTTACAAAATATAGGTAAATTAGCTTCTTTTTTATTTTTGGCTGAACGTAAGTCGGCTGAATACAAATTGGCTGAACTCAAGTTGGCTGAACGTAAGTCGGCTAAACGTAAGTCGGCTGAATACAAATTGGCTGAACTCAAGTTGGCTGAACGTAAGTCGGCTGAATACAAATTGGCTGAATACAAATTGGCTGAATGTAAGGAGATGTTTTGTTTAACAGCTTCTTCTACCGCATCCTTAATAGTTGCATTTTCTGCTTCGTAGGTAAATAGTACTTTACCAAAGATTGATTTAATCTCAATTGTTGTTTTCATAATGAAATATTAATTAATTAACGTATTTAAGCTCTCTGCTTGATTACGGAACAAACTTATAAATAAAAAATTACTCCTGCAAATATTTTTTTATTATTTCATAACTAATTTCTTTAAACTCCTCAGTATCAATGTATTTAACTATGTATTTATTTTCTAAGTAGCTAAATCCTGACACATAAAACTCTCTATCGCTCTTGCTTTTGTAGATTGTTACGTTCTGTGGAATCATTTTTCCTTTGTATTCTCTAAATCCACATCTCATCGCTATTGGGGTTTAAGTAATGTTCATCTATAAAACTTTTTTCATAATCAGTCCAAATATGAACTGTAAATCCTTTTTCTTTTAGTTGTTTGATACGAACCTTCTGTATCTCTGACAATACTCCAGTAGGCTGTTTGACTTCTATAAACATGGTATTACCATCTTTAAAGGCTACCAAATCAGGAATTCCATTTATATTGGTCTTTATAAGTTTAACGACTAGCCATCCGTCTGCGGTTAGTTTGTTCGTTATTTTCTTTTGTCGTGCTTGTTCTAACATCTTTCTTAAATAATGTATTAGTATAACTTCTTTTGTTCATCACTGCTTTGTATATCTTGGTGTCAAGTGTCTTAGTACTTAGTAACCAAAATATCTCATTCTTTAACCTATCTTTAGTAGTCATCCTATCACGAGCTTGAAAATAGGTCGTAGCTGAGAAGTCAATCGAGAACATAACTAAATAGTCTGCCTTACTTAAATTTATACCCTCTCTGCCACTTAAATACTGATAAGCTATCCATTTATCAGTTTGGTTAAATTCGTCCAACTCAGTGGTTAATTTGTCTCCAAACACTTCTTTAAGCATTGTAAGCTCCTCCTTGTATTTGTAGAATATACCTATTTTGTAATCAGAGAACTTCTCTTTGATTACATTAGCCTTAGAGTAGTCAATAATCTTAGCGCTACCGTCTTCAAACTTAATAGTACCGCTACCGAGTTGGTGTATCTTCTGCTGTAACTTAACAGAGGTGTCGGCTAAAATAACACGACCATCCAATGAAGTTACGACTAGGTCTCTCTTTAGTCTACTTATTACATTATATGTTACAGGTTGCATATCAACTGTGATGATGTGTTCAATAACTTGAGTAGTGAACCCGCTCTGTTCTTGAGTGAATGTAATGATGTAAGGCTTGATGATTGGGTAAATTAAGTTATACTTCGCATCGCTGTAGTCATTAACCTTGGCATACCCTAAGTTTTTTAACTTTACATTAACGTAATCATTCGCCCACTTATAAAAGTTAACATACTGCTTGAAAGGAGAGTAGCCTGACACCCAAAACTGATGGTATATTTGACTATACGACTCAGGCGTCATTGTACCACTAAGGAATATCATTGGCTTAGCTCCAAACATCTTTTTAAATAGTTTAGTACCAGCTCCAGGCTTAGGGAATGCTCCGAACCTATGATGCTCATCGTGGATAACTAAGTCGTAATCTCCTAATAACTTGTGCATTGATTCGTCATTAATTACCTCTATAGAGAAATGTTTAGAGTAATTAAAGTCGTTATAATCTCCAATAATAGAACTAATAGCTTTTTTCTTAGTTAAGAACAATACCTTATTAGCTCCATATAGTTTAGCCGTCTCAAGAGCCATTAAGCTCTTACCAGTTCTGACCATACAACTTAGATAAACTATATTTTTTTCTTTAAGTATAACTACAGCTCTAGTAGCAATATCTTTTTGATAATCACGTAATTTATACATAATAAGTTTTATTTATTACATTTCTAATAGTACCAGCGCTTACATTATATTTACTTGCAAAATGTTTAACATTACCTGGATACATAGAAACATTTCGTGGATTTCCTTTTATACAATTATCAAGTATATCTTTTATCTGAAGCTCGGTTAACTTTCTATTTGCGTTTATCTTTCCTAGCACATCATAAGAATGACGTTCATTTTCTGAATACGTACACCATTCTAAATTAGATACATTATTATTCATTCCATTACCATCTATATGATTAACGCAAGGTTTATTTTCAGGGTTAGGTATAAAATATTCAGCTACTAACCTATGTGTTTGAAATCTTTTTTGAATATTATTTTGACTAAGAGTTACTCTATGGTATTTTATCCTATTTAATTCCTGAGTCAATAATTTTTCTTTATAGTTACTAATAATACCGTTACTATAAACTATACAACATTCATTTCTTCTTACCCTTCCGTAAGTTGAAATTTCATAGTTATCAAAGTCTTTAATTTTCTTCCAAATTTCCATAAAAGCAAAAACCCACAAATCAAAAGGTCGTCGTCTTTATCATTGTGGGAATTTATTTAAAATTGTTATTGTAGCGACGACTCTACAAATACAAATGTAGTAAATTTTATTTAATTACAAATAAACAAATGATATTTTTTTATAATCTAACTTGCGCTGATATATAGACAATATGTTTAGCCTTTAATATACCTACAGCCTCGTTAGCGATGTTAACTTGATATTGCCTAAGAGTCATATTCTTCATCTCTTTCTTTAAATGTTTCATCAAATCTTTTTAGCGCATTGTCTGCCCAAATATAAGCTCCATCATTTTTTGTTGCGTTAGCAGCTCCAACATAAGCTACATAAACATCACACCATAATTTCATTCTTGTTGATTCTAGTTCTTTCATATCATCTGTCTTTTACAATAATCCATAATCCGATAAAAAATAATTTTATTTCAATTACACAATATGTTTTATAATTAATTACTTGAGGTCTATTAAAGTCAATTGCAAATACAAATCCTAAAAACTTTTTTGATGTATAACCGTATTTATCTATTTTCATAATTCTTTAAATGTTTCATTTAATAAACTTTTGAATTGCTACTGCAAATAAATTAATACCATTCTGAAATTCTTTATGGTCTTGAAAGAATTTATAATTACCTGCTACAGATGCATCATCATAACGTGTCGACAAGGATACGTGTATAATCTCCATCAATTCGTGGCATATCACGTTAAATGTATAGTTTGGGTCTTTATCTAAACATTTAGTACCTATAATTATTTCACTATTAGCAAACGAGAAACTACCTCCAGCGTGTGATTTATCCTGTACAACCTTAAATGTGTACGATAAAATTTCTATTTTCTTAGGAAATGTTATTATCATAATTAATCATTTACAAATTCATACTCATCTATATACTTCTGTGGTGCTTTTGGTTTGCCATTCAGAGCAAGTGATAGCGATGAACGATTAGCACCTGTTTCTCTGCATAATTGAATGATACCGCTAAATATCTTACCATCAGACTTTCTCCTTACTGGTTTCATTCTATGCTGTTGCTCTCTCTGCATCCTAGCGCTCTTATCTGATAACTCTACATAATCGTGAATCTTACGTTTGTTATGATAAGGCTTACCGTATTTAATTTGGTTAAGATTATAATAATCTATAGCCTCCCATTTAGGTTTTGATAAGTTCCATAAGTAAGAGTCATTATCTTTTCTTAGTATCTCAATTATCTCTACCATCTTAAAAATCGTCTTCATCTACTACTGGTGTTTTATCTTCTGTATTTAATATAAACCATCTACTTCCGTTAGAGATACCATCTACATATTTGTAGTCCATAAATGAGCAGTACTTCTGCATCCAAATGTTAAACTTCTTACGAGTCAACCACTTCTTAAAGTCTTGGTACTCATTAGTAAACATATCGTAGTATACTTGCTTATCTAATCTACAGTTAAGAGCTACGTTATCTCTATCATCTATCCATTCTTTGAACTCCATAGAGGTCTCAGCGATAAACTTACGAAGTTTAATATTCTTAGCGTTCTGTGGTACAAGTCCTAACTTTAAATAGGTCTGTAAGCAATGAACCATATAGTTATCAAAACGAGTAAACTCTTCTGCATCCCAGTCAGCGAACAATTGTCTACCAAACTCATCTTCGGGTGTTAATTTCTTGCCATAGTACTGAGCAAACTCTACTTCAAACCTACGTCTATCGTGAGAGTTACCTTCTCCTTTGATAGCATAGTTAGTAGAGATTACCATACGTGGCGAGTCTTCTACAGACAACTTAATAGCGTCTTTGTTCTTACGCTCTAAAGTAATTCCTTCTGTAACCAAACTAAACTTAGACTCAAAGTTAAAGTTACGTACCACGTCATCAAATACTAATATTTGGGTCTCTGTAGATACGGTCTGATAGTCAAACTTCTCATTTGCCAAAGACTTACCATCTAAGATAGTGGTGTTTCTGATTTGTGATACCCCTTGAATCCAAAGACCTTTACCAGTACCACCCTCAGGGTTGTCAGAGATAGTCTCATCATTTAAGATAATAGCTCTGTTCTTAGACTTATTCTTATAGTTAGATAATAAGTAACCTGTTACAGACTCAAACGATAAAGGCTCTTGGTTAGCGATGTTAAAGACAAACTTCTTATAGTCATTATCGTTATTATCTAACTTAATAAAGTCTCTATTGATTATCTGTCGCTCCCAAACATACCCACCAACTTCGATGTACTCAACTAATTCAGCTGTATCTTTGGTTACTACAAGCACTCCATTTTTATAAGCGATAAATGATTTGTCTTTGGTGTCTTTGAGCATCATAAGCTCAATTGTGTCTAACATAATCAAGAACTCCTCACTAAATAAGTTATGATATTTAACGCAGTAGTTCCATACTTCAATCTCTCCACGGGTAAGTAAGTAATCAAGTACGAAGTCTTTGATACGCTCCTTAGATGTATCAATAACTCTATTCTCAAACACATACACTAAGTTAGAGTGTTGAGCATCACAAGGGTAATATTTCTTAAAGCCATTACGCTCTAAAAAGGTCTTATATTTCAGCGAATTAATAAGTACCTTACCCTTTTCGTCTATAGACCAAAAAACGCTGTGGTCGCTTTCTTCCTTTATCTCATCGTAAGTACCCTCCGAAATACTATACTTATCAACGACTGCCTTCTTACCCATCTTTAGGTCAGACTTGATACGCTCTAATTTAGTGTAGTCTTCAAAGAACTTACTGTTAGCAGTACGCTTACGATAAGCCGAGCGGATAGCTGTGATAGCCTCTGACTCAGGGAAGTCTCCGATAACTACATTGTTAAGGATATATCCTTCTGCTGTATATTCAGAGATACCATATTCACAGAACGCTCCTGCTAAGTCAAAGATATAAGCATTTCTCTCTCCGTCATTAAACCCTCTCTTCCAGTTGAACTTCATAATCCTATCGATTATTAAAGACTCATCATTGATTGGTAGTAATGGTACTTTCTCTGATACTTTAAAGCCTTCATCGATTAGCTCAGCATCAAACATCTCAGCATCCATATTAACATATATGTTTGGGTCATAAGACTCATAACATACTCTGTCTACATTACAGTTGGCATTGTCAAAGTATTGGTTCTCTTTAAAGAACATTTGTTTGAATGCCTTGAAGTATTTAATGTGAGAGTGTTTGTCTGCTTCGGGTATTTTTACAACTCCTTTGATACCTTTACCACTTGGAGATATAAATAGAACTACAAAGTGAGTGTTTTGTTTTAGCTCATCTAAGTGCTGATTCATTTCCTCTTCAGTAGGGTACTTATCAAAGTCCACCACCATTAAACCTGAGTGCTTAACAAGTGAGCTTGAGTTACGCTCAGTAAACTCTCCTGCAAATAATATACAAGGCAGTTCGTTCTTAGCGTCTTTATCTCCACCACGCACTCTATCTACTATCTCTTTTGATTTACCAACTCTAATACGTGCGATTACTTTCTCTAAATCCATAGAGTAAGGCACGTCTTTTGACTTGAATAAATTTTTAAATACGCTAATCTTCATAGTTATCCTTTATATATTTTTCAAATGCTTGGTTGTAGGTTAAATGAAGGTCTTTAAATTCATTTATTCCAAGTTCAATATTAACACCAGCTTTTAAAGCATCACTTATTCTTTCTTTTTCCATTATTTTAGCCATTCTAAAAACTGTAGATTCTTTATTTATTTCTGAGGCTTCAGCTAAAAAGTCTAAAGGAGATTTTAATTTTATTTTCATAATTTTTTATTTTTTAATTTCCAATACCAAACTAAAGGGAATAATTTATCTTTTTCCTTACATTTTACTTGCGGTACATTTACAACAGTGTTTATATCTGACCAATTATACACCGCAAGTACAGTATGTAATTTGTCTACAGAATAGCTATCTACTCTAAATCTTGCTTTCATAGTTCGTATACTTTACATCTTACTTTTATATTGTGGGGTAATAATCTAAATAGGTTAGGAGGACAGTTAAATATCATCTTAGGATATATTGGGTACATTAGTCCGTGCTTCCTCTCCACTATTATACCATACCGTGATAGTTTAAACCACCTTACTATGTCATTTCTACTTCTTAATCGCTTGAGTATAATGACCTGTGTTTCTAGTCTACATTTAGTAAACTTTGTCTTCTCATTAAAATAGAGCTTTTCATACCAAACTACAAATAGACCATCTGTAATTTCTTTAGCTTTATCATAAAACTTTTTGTAGTCAGTTCCAACAATTAGAACATTTTCTGTTAGCATACCTTTTTTATTTATTAATTAATTAACTCTCTTGATAAGATTATATCTTATCAACTCAGCAAATATATAAATACCAATTATAATACACAATACCCTTTTTTTATTTATAATCTATCTAAATAGAACACATTTACTACATTGGTTTGTCTTTTTGAGGGACACCCCTATTGATTTTGTATTTTCAAGGGGGGGTGTCCCTAAAAAACGACTTTTTTCAACGAAACGTGTACTGTGTCATATTGACGCAATGGTAGTTTACGTAACAATAAATTGTCACGTATATTAAAAAACCCCCTATTTATAGAGGGTTTGATAAGTTGTGTTGTTGTTGGTTTAGATAAAGTCTAAATCGTCTGTGTCTAAGTCTTCTACTTCAACTGGCGCTTCTTCTTTAATTAGATACGCTTTTAAGTACGTTTCTAACTCATCGAATACTAAGTCAGCTTGTGCAGCTTCTTTATCACTTAGAGAGCCTCCAAATGTAAATCCTGGAGTTGTGTACTTAACAGCACCTTTTTTACCATCTATAGCTTTGTCTACTACAACCCATTCCTCAGGTAGTCTAGATAAACTTTTATTGGTAAATTCTCCCCACTGCTGAACAGCAGACCCTTTTAATTGGATATTAGCTAACGTTCCATCTTCTAACATAATGTAGATAGACTTAACATAATGTCCTCCAGCGTTCTTTACCTTCTCTTTAATGTCAGCATACAATCCTTTAGCAATCTCGTTGCCTTTGAATGGCTTAACAGTCATTACTTGCTTAGAGATAAACTTAACTTCGTTAGAAAAGATACCGCTTGATGTTGCATCGTTCCATCCGCTTACGGTGTGTAATTGGTCTAACACTAAAAATTTAAAGGGTAATTCTACTAAGACATTTTCTTTCTTTTCTTTATCGTAAAAAGAAAAACATTTGTCATTTGATTTCCATTCTAGAAATCTTTTTGCTGGGTTGCTCAATGGCGCTTGAAACGCTTTAGCTCTGTTTGAACTCATAATATAATATATTTATGGATTGAAATGAAGAGGCTCAATCCTTACCTCTGTTATTATGATGTGGTAAAAGTAATACTTTATTTTAAACTACCAAATTTTTTTTAATTTATAATTAAAAACTTTATGTAAAAATTATTCCTTAAGAAATCCTATCTTTCTTAAACGATATATTTCAACCATAACTACCGAATCATCTTTATCTAATACAACTACTGCGTAAGGTCTATCATCACCTCCTTTAACATAACCGTCAATATAACCAGTATCTTTATCATTAAAAGAATTATATCTATCTGTTCCGTTTATTATTACTTCTGTCTTCATTCCTTCACAAATTTTCCATCGACCATAACCCCCTGCCTTTTTGTAATTACATTGTAGGCACTAAGTAGGCAATCTTCAAGGCTTAAACCTTGCATTTCTGCTTGGATTATAATGGTAACTAAAATATCTCCTAAATCATCCTCTACTCCTATTTTATCATCTTTATGTATTGAGTTAATTAACTCTCCTACCTCTTCTAATGTTTTTAAGGCTTGTGACATTTTACTTCCTTTTGATAAAATTTCTTTATCTTTTGCCCATTCTATAACTAATTTTTTTAATTCTTTAAATTGCATAATTTCTTTCTTAAAGTTGATATTCTAGTAGAACCCATACCTGTTTCTATCCCTGCTTTTCTTATTCCTATTTTATATGATAATTCTATCGCTCTTTCATTATCTTCTTTTGAATATTTTGATTTACCTATATTTGATATTCCTTTACCTATTTTAAATTTACTAGGATTTTTATTAAATTCTTCATACGCTTTTATGGCTTCATTTTCTGTATCATAAGTTCCTAGGCTATATCTTTTATTTTTAAATGTGACTCTAGATGTCCATTTATTTATGCCTGAATGGTATCCAATACCGACATACTTTGATGAGGACTTTTTTGATATAACTCCACATTGATAATGAAGTATATTCTCAGCCATTGTCATCATTTCTAGATTTGATACATTATTGTTAGTCTTTATAAAATCTATATGATTTACTGTTAATTTATCTTCATAATCTTTTAAAAAGTATTTAGCTACTAATCTATGCGTTTTAATATTTTTAGTCTTTCCGTTTAAAACTAACCCGACTCTTAAATACCCTTTAACATCCTTACTTTGTTTATAATTAACTCCGTAATTACTTTTATGAAATGGATTCATACATCTGAAATTACCAAGACTACTTATCTCGTATTCATAATCATATCCTATTACTTTTTTCCAGATTTCCATATTTCTTTTTTAATATATTTTTGTAGACTTTATTTACAGATTCTTTATTAGCGCCTTGTCTGTAGTAGTAATTCATAACTTTAATTATGCGCTGTAAGGGACTTTGTTTCATAATTTTATTTTCCAATATTTAGGGTATTGTTTTATGTTTTTTAAATAATTACTATATCTT
>JAULKP010039909.1:0-38528 GCA_032356005.1 Ulothrix subflaccida
CATAATTGCTTCTATCATATATCTTCCTCTTGGTAATTAAATCTATCATATCTGTCATTTTAACAAAAAAGTTCATTCTGTCTTTTAGGTAGGACAATTTTGCCCTAGAATCTATTTGTATTTTTAATAAGTCTTTACATAATGTATCATTTTTTATACAATACATTGATTTTATTTCTGCTTTTACATATGCATCGACTTTAATCAATTTGTCACATATTATATAATTTATTGAAGATTCACAATAATCCAAAACTGTTTGTAGCTCGTGGATAGAAGTACTCAAATTATTCATAAACTTCATAATATCAAGATAGAGACTATTTAGTTCATCTATAGACATATTATTAAGATCATAATAAGATAGATTGCATGAATCCTGAATTTCTTTTTTATCCATGCATTTTATAGACGGAAGACCAATAGAATCAATCCATTTCTTAAAATCGCCCATGAAGGAATTTAATCTATCTTGCATTTATGATACTCTCCCACTCTTGATCTGTTTGATCAAAATTTAAATAAATAAGAGTTATTTCATTCTTATCGCACCATTCAGCCTTTTTTTTGTCCCTACCAACTCCTTTATAAAAATTTATTTTTTCTTTATGATAAAAATGAACATATGTACTATGCTGTTCTCCGTTAACTTCTATCATTATTTTCCTAAGTGGCAAGTAAAAATCGGCATATAGAATAGTTTTTCCGCATCCTGGCAAAGAGATTTCCTCTAAAACAATATCAAAAGGAAACATTTTACTTATAAGATTACGGGCCCTAAGATGTAATTTTGATCTAGACTCTGAAGAACATGCTGATTGTTTATAATTCCATGTATATTCTTTATCGTCAAGTCCTATAATTTTCATAAAGCTAAAGCTTCCTTAATTTTTTTGTCAAGTTCCAACAATAAATCTGGATTTTCTTTCAAAAAATTGTATACTGCTGCTTGACCGTTTAACTTTTGCTCTATTCTATCTGTAAATACAAGCTTATACCAAGCGGCAGATTTTTCTATAAAACCTAATTCTTCGCCCAGTATTATAAGTTCCTGAGTGCTATCTATTCCGTGCCCATAACGAATCCAGCTTTGGCACTTCCCATTACCACCAAGACAACTATAGAACACCTTCCAGTTTACAGCCTGTCCGATTTGGTTAGTCTCACCTTCCATCCAAGGGGCGATACTTTTAACCTCTAGTCTTGTGTCTGCCTGATACTGAATCTTAACACCGCAGTCAGCCATCTTAGAGGGCCCGTAACCGCTTGTATTCGTAATCAGGTGGGTGATCATAACCATCGTAATTTTGTTGTTAGGAACGATTTGGCCCGCCTTCTTAACTAAGTTTGAAAGAATCTTGGGAAGTCCCGGACGCATAGAGCCCGTAACATCCTCGTCTAGTTCCTTACTTGGAATAAGCGACGATACCGAATCGATTATACATAGGGCTCCTTCGTTTTCTTTAGCGGAAATAAGTTTAAGAGTAATCTCTAAAAATACTTCGGCAGAAATTGGTTCATCCTCAGCCGTAATAATAATCATTTTCTCAGGGTCTAATCCATCAACATCAAAATTCATTTCTGATAGGCGGCCCTCGGCATTGATATAAATTATCGGGCGGCCCTCTTGTTGACAATTAAATGCTATCTGCATAGCCGTAGTAGTATTATGGGTCACATTAAGCCCGTCTGTAATATAAAGCCCGGACGCACTATCTACTTCAATACATTGGCAGAATTCTCTACCGGCCTCTGTAATACTAGATATAGTCTTAGTTGTTTTTTTCTTTGTTGCGACTTCTTTTTCACGACCCATTAGATCGCCCGGATTATCGGTATTGACAACTATTTTACAAACACCATCATTAATATTCAATGTTACAAAAAATCCACATGAGCGGGCTACTTCTGCAATATCTGAGGCGAACTGCTCGTTAGAACAATTGTACTCCAGATATCCATTTTTATGCTGGCTGCCGTTTGCACTCATAATCCCCCGAAGAAGACTCATTCGACATGGCATTGAATTATACTTATAAAGATCGGGGATCTTAAGTTCTTTACGGGATACATTAAGTCCTAGCGATTTAATTACATAAGATACATAATTTACATTCGGGAGTCCAGTATCGGGAATTTGTACAATTTGGTTGTCGCTATTAACGTATAATGAATACTCAGCAATAATTGATCTGAATTCTTCTCGAACGTGCATCGGGGTAATGTCAACAGACGGAACAGTTTTATCAAGTACTCCATCGGCCAATAGAACACCCATTGCATACGGGTTTAGTGGAACTTCTTTACTGTAGAATTCTACGGGGCAGATTGGAACGCACCATCTATCACGATCTGTATACGAAATATGCTGCAACAATTCTTCGGTTGTTTTGGTTTCCCAAATATCGCACGAATCATAGTTCTTTTTAACGAACCACAGGTGGCCCCCGTCACATAGGCAGGAAGTACCATCACTAAAAGAAACCTTATATACAGTTTTTTCACCCTGAGGATAAATCCCCATTACTTTAGTCGGCCCCTTATCTCCACATATAATATTTCCTATTTGCAGGTCCCTCATTTGGACGGGCCCGATTGGAGTGTATATTGTAGAACTGAGTGGCTGAGCCTTACCTGACTTTTGAGCCCCCGAGAGCATTAGCCAAGTTCCCTCACGAATTCCACCCTTTAATTGAACATCCAATATAGGACTAATAGATATAGTCTTAAGATTTTTCTTTGTTTCAATGATCTGAGTACCGGTCTTAATAATATCCCCGTACTTTTTCTTAATATCTTTTAGAATAATAGATACTTCGGATTTTCCCTTATCTTCAACGACTTCTTCAACTTGCTTCTTTTTCGCCATCTATATTCTTCAACTTTCCAAAAAGGCCCGTTTGCTTTTTAACTACGGGTTTAGGTTTAACAAATTCTTCGACTACTTCTTTTTCCACCTTGATATTAGCCAAAGCGTCTAACTTCTCTCGTGATTTCTGAACGCCAGAACGTACATAATCCGGTATTTTTCTAAAAAATCCGATGTATGCTATGTTCCATCCAGTACCATTGAGATAATCAAGAACCGCTTTGTCTCCAAATTCTTTAACAAGAATCGATGCGGGCATAATTGTAGCCTTGTATCTATCTTCTTGTTCTTTGTTCCAGAATTTGTAGGAAGGGTCTCCAATATCAAACTTTTTAAATGCCCTCAAACACACTATTTCAGCAATATATTGAGGGGCTGTACAAAATTCGCCAGTGGTAGGTGAGCAATACGGACTGGCAACCGTTCGTTTTTTAGCCATAATACAATCAGCAAAAGAAAAAATTATATAGATTCTAGCAAGCGGGCTTTGCGGGCCGGGTCTTTGAAATACATCATCTTTACATTATCGGGCGTCAATAAACGAGTTTCCCGATTGGAATCAATTTCATTTTCGGGCCAGCAAAATTTTCTAACTTCAATTTTGTCACCGTCTAAAAGCCCGACCACAAGTTTCTTGTAACTGATACTATTATCAGCAGAATTTAAATCAACATCTTTTACCGCACCACGGAGAATAAACAACCCATCAAGGCCGTTTGGATCGGAGAACATTACGGTTTCCGGGGCCCCAAACATCAAACTTTTTACCTCGACAGGATACAAATTATTCTCTGTACAGTATTTACACATTCTATCAAAAGGGCTATCAGTTTCTCTATCATAATCTGAGTAAATAACTGTGCCATTGTTGAGCTTAACTGACCACAGCATATTGAGGCTACGAATCAGCGACTTAACATACGAATCTATCTGAGTTGTTATTGGGGTCATCTGCACTTATGTATAAATGATGGGTCGTTTGTGACTTTTTTAGCCTTACGTTTTTCATCCAAATACTCGGACGCGGCTTGAGTCATAACTACTACACCGCGATCTTCCTTCTTTGCAAACAAATTATGCAAGTAGCCCATTTCCTTAGGCTTCTCTTCATCGGGCTCAACCTCGGGCTTCTGATTGAGTCCCAAATATTTCTCAACAGATGCTTCACTTCGCCCGAGTTTCTTAGCTAGTTTCTCAACGCCAATATCTTTGTATTTGTCAAGATAGGCTTTTTCCTTTTTAGTCATTGGTCCAGATCTCACTTTTGATGCTCCCTTCGAGCTAATGTATAAAATGACTTATTTTTAGTTTTCAGGTATTTGACGTAGTTTTCGAATACGGCCTTATTAACCTTGACGTATTTAGCTAGCATATTCTGGCTACGTCTAAGAATATCCATTCCATATGGATCATAAAGATCGCCCTTCCAAAACCATACAAAATATAGATCGAACTTTTCATAACATACAAGTTTGGCAAATGCCTCGGGCTCGTCTACAGAGTTCCCGCCCTTACCGAAAAATGTATAGTTTTCTTTCTTGACGATCTTCTTTGGGGCTTCCCCACGCTTTACAGTAAAATCTTCCCGTCTAATCATTTTCACTCACATTCAATTTAGAAAGAGCCTCTTTGAGTTTCTTTATGCACTCAGCCTTGGTGAAACCGGTAACACCAAAAATAGCAGTATTACTAATACCCTCGGCCTCTAAATCGGCTTGGGTTAATTTGTTTGGACTTAAACTTCCGTCTGACATCATCGGGAATACATCAATAGAAAAATTTATTTGTGCGTAGTGCGGAATCATATCTCACCAGTTTCAACATATTTCTTTTGTTGGGCGGGAGTTGCCCGTTTGATTTTTGCATCTAGGGCATTTTTATCCCTACGTTTAAGGGCGTCATTTGTGCCATCGGCCTCGGCCTTTTCTTGCTTTTCGTAGTGGCCCATACGTTCCCAGTTACGATCAGCTAGTTGCCCGACTGTTACCATAGTTTTAACTTGGGTATGTGGACAGCTTAAAATAACTCGTCGGGCGGCCCCATTACATTTTTCACATACACAACAGGGTTCGTCAGATATTTTTTGAAATACTTCAAAGGTATAGTTACATTCAAAGCATTCCATGTCGTACATTGGCATCAAATAGGTTCCTTGTTTTTTTGTTTTGCAACAGTTATTACTCCACCCTTACAGATCGGGCACTTTACTTTCATTTCTGGGGCGTCGTGTGCATCACATTCTATCCTGCAACAACAAACCCTACATAATCCATAGAGCTTGTTTGTGTGCGATTCGTAAATTATTTTAATCAACCACGATCCTCATTATTTCTAATGTTTCTAGCTATGCGGGCGTTAGTTAGAACCGTTTTAACGATCTTACTTCTAACAATATCATCTTCGGTAAAGTATGCAAATCCAATTCCTTCATCTCGGTCCTCTGAGCGTTTTTGTTCATCATAGAACCGTTGGGCCCCAGATGAATACGGACCTCTAAAATTATCAATCTGTTCCAAGTCTCCCGAGATAACACATGTACAATCTTCGCCGATCCGGGTGGCATACATCATTAATTGTTCGTATGTACAGTTCTGGAATTCGTCCAAGATCATAAAGCAGTGATCATATGTGTTTCCACGCATTGTTTCAATAGCTTCTATCTCTATAACCTGCGAATCAATGTGTTTTTTTAACAGGGATGGGCCAAGAAAAATTTCGCAAATAGCAAGGACATTTTTCATAAATGGGGCAAGTTTTTCGGCTAACGAACCACTTAAAAATCCAACGCCGGGTCCGCACTGAACAACCGGACGAGAAATGATAATTTTGCTTATCTTACCGGCCAGCAATTGTTCACAGGCGATTCCAAGAGAAATGTGTGATTTTCCAACCCCCGCAACAGATGAACATAATGTTAAAACGTTGCTATTTACAACATCTATAAACTTTGCCTGATTTTTTGTCTTAGGCTTTAGCTTTTCCCTTTTCTCAGCTTTTTGTACTACTTCAACTGGCTCATCGTCATACTCCACTCGTGATGCTCTTTTTCGTGCCATATTTCGCTCTTTTCTAATAGCGTTCTGTTGTTTGATTCGCCGCCGTATAATTTCCTACATTATTAAAATATGTAAGAAAATCATTATTACTGTTAACGTATTTATAGGTATATTCAACCAAATCCCCCGAGGTTGAGCCGCCCGAGATAGAGATTGATTGAAGATAGTTCTTTTTACCTAGATTTATTACAAAAGCATTACCAGAGGTTCCATCATAGTTCATGCAATCAAAAACGAGTCGTATCGAAGATTCTGAGAAATTGTTCGGTCTATTATAAATTGCAGTATCTATGGACTTCCGGGCTGTAAAAGTAAAACTGCAACTAATCTCAAAAGGAAACTGAGCAGTCGTCCATAAATTTGCTTCGGTAGTATCAGACGATCCAAGCCACTTGCCCTGATCGCCCCCCTGAATATAACCAAAGGCGACATCAGTAGAAATTTCCGTAAGGCCCGTTATTTCCTTACCGTCAACGAATGTATTATTATCAATTACTTCTAAAAGTTCTGTAGGTAATGCACTATTTGCATAGTTAAAATGATGTGATCTGATTGTTTTTATAAACTTACCGGCATTGGTAGTCCCGGTAGTTACTGGTAGTTTAGTGTATGACCCCGAGCCGACTTCTATATTTTTAGAAGAGAATGTGGTCCCCTCCCTCAAATAGCCGCCCGTAGAAATAGCGTAGGAAACACCAGTTAAAAGTGCCCGGCGAAATTTAAGTGAGGAAATAGCCTTAGATGTATTTAAAATATCATTTTGCTGTTGATATAATAGCTCTATATCATACTGTAGAATATCTGAGGCACTACCAGTTGTGCTAACCCCATTTAATGATGGAAGATATCCTGCCCGATAAGAAGCGGGCCCCGTAGCCTGAGGATAAGAACTATTTGCCGTATGTATATAATGTAGCAAAGGCCCGGTAATTCTTGTGGTTTCGTTCGTATAGTTAGACATTATACGGTCGATTGTCATAGAATTAGAGGTGGGTGTATACAATCTTTGATTAGCCTGAGACCGGCCATCATCCCGAATAGACATAGAACCTAATTCATAATCAGAACCTATGGACTGAACACCATTAAGATAATATGTAGATCCGGGTCGGGTGGGGGTCACTAAAACCCCCTGACAATTATATGTTATCCTCAATGTACTACTTTTTTCCCTTGTAAGGTATTATTGGCTAGATTCGTGTTATTTCACACGTTCCACCGGGGCCTGAACAGGCCAAAGCGGCATAATCTGACACATCTTTATACTCAGGTTTGCTCAATATAGCCCCAAAGTCAACCTCTTTGATGCTTCTCTGGATCGTTTCCCACTTGTGAATTAAGTGCAAATCCTTGAGGCAATATACTGTTTTCTTTAAATCTCCCTTAAAATAGTTTTTGGAAAATTTCTTTACTCTATCTAGCCATGATTTACGTAACAAAGCCTGCTCTCGGGTTCCACCCACGCTAATGCTCTTATTTAACGCACAGTCGCATGCTTGCCAAAGGTTGTGATCGAAGTAGTGTAGACCGTCTACGATCAATCCTGACGCAAATAGGGCTCCTTTACCGTACCGTTCAATAATTTCCTCGAATGTTAGTACAGAGGTAAACGGAGCCTGATTAAAGTCCTTGTCGCCGAAGTCCGAAATAAAGGAAACCGCCGTAAACTTATCCCTGTTTTCCCAAATGTAATCAACAATTTTTTCTTTGTCGTCTACAATAACCGTATTGGAAATATTATGGGTAGTTTTCGGGCAAATCGCCCGTTCGGGATTCATTCCTTTCAAGACCCAATTTTCTTGGGCAAGCTTAATCAACTCAAGGTGTTTTACGCCCTTCATGTCTTTCTTGAAAAGCCCGTCCTTAGGATTAACAATAGGAACAAAAACCACGTAGTCAGTTTTGGATGCAGACCATACACTTTCTTCCAAAAGGAATGGCATATTTTTTTCAAGCCACTTAGCTACGTCCGAATCCTTATTGAGTTGCATAATCCGTAAATAAAGTGCCGAGTGTTCTGGGTGAAATCCGGAAGCCGTTCCTAGAACTACGGAGCTATTCCCCGAGGGTTTAGTTGTGGTCGCCCGAGCCGCCGGATTTATACCCGCTAGTTTAGCCAATTTAGCATTAGTACTAAGAACAAGGGCCGCCCCCTCTTGGAGCCACGCCGGATCAAACAACTTAGGATTATTCATCCAGCCCGTAATAGAAACACCCAATAAAGCCTCTCTCTTGGAAAGTTCTTCCGTAACCTTAGTCATATAAGGGAAGCTAGTATAGGAAGCCTGAATTGTACCTAGAATAGCCGCATCTTCGCAGGCCCGTAAGAATTGTTCTTTAGTTAGGCATTTCTCGGCATTAATCTCATTAAGGTTGCATTGTTGAGACCCAAACAGATCTATATTTTTCCTTGTCCATTGTTCTAGTTCGGAATACTGGATAGTAGTAATATCTTCGAATGTATTTACGGGAGTAAACCCAATTTCGAAACATGGATTAAAGCAGTCAAACCACGTATTTCCAAACACGAAACCAATGTCGCTATCACCATCATTAAGATTGACGATACTTTGGAAATATTCCTTATCGTCGGATTCTCGACTAATAAGTACTGAGTTATTCGAGCGGGCCCGTTGGGGGTTATCTTGTCGCCAATTACCCGTTTTAGCCATGATCATTTGAGGGTCGTTAGGGTCCACAATCATAGACAGGGCCGAACGCCTTACACCACCGCTTAGAACAGCATCTGAGGCAAAACAAATAATGTCAAAAACAGCAATCGGGGCGAGCTTATTACCCTTTGTCTTAAGCCAGTTTTCAAGTAGCTTTTCAATGTCTTCTAGGGACTTCTTTAGCCCATCGCCGCCCGGAGCTTTAAAGCCCCCGGAAATATAGGAACCCTTCTCTCTGATCTTGGAATAGTCAAATTTAATCTCATATCCGGAGTATTCAGGGAAAGGCTGATCTTCTACAAAATAGGATGACAATAAAACCCCGAGAGCATCTGACCATCCTTCAATAGAATCTTCGATAATAAAAGTTTTAGTGCCGTTTTGTCTAACACTAATTGCAGGAAGACAATTTACAAAAGGTAAAAGTAGAGATACGCCCACTCCACATCCGCAGAGGCCCATGTATAGAACCTCCTGAAATATGCGGGGCCGACATGCATGTAGAACGCAGCAATTAAAAATTCGCATATTATGCTTTTTTATAGATTCTCCCCGAAACTGTAAGCTTCTTTGGGAGGCTAATATACGCATCTCTTTCATTGATTCAAGGGCCGAATCAAGATATTTACTTATTTCTTCATTGTTGAACTTATTTTTATGCCCGTTGATAATATCTTCACAAGCCTCATCCCATGTTTCGTATCTGTCTAGCTCGGGCTTCCATTTAAGATAATCTGAATATAGCTTAAGGTCTGATAGAAATTTCTTGCCCGTATACTTTGACATAGGATGCACTTTCAAAAAAGTTGATAAAAAAACTGGTCATCCGGACCAGAACGGGGCTGTATGCCATACAAAATAAAAAATAAACTAGGGCAACAGGATTCGAACCTGTAACCGCCGGTTTTGGAAACCGATGCTCTGCCAATTGAGCTACACCCTAATGTGCGAGCCTTATCTATCTATAACTATTTTAACCCCGCCCAACTTAATGGTTACTTCCTTCTCGGAAATATCGACCAAATCTATGATATTTTTTACCTTGTCGATTTGTTCTTTAGTTATACCGTACTGGGCTAATAAGCTGGCTAAAACATTATTCAATACACCGGCCTGTTCGGGCGGTGCGGGTTTATTAAACAGTCCCATTGGTGGCCTCGTCTGCAATAACAGCCACCTTATTCTTGCCCTTCACAGGTTCAACCGAAATTGGTTCGTCCTTAACAACACTGTTTGCCAAAGATAGCAAATCATTCCACTTAAGGGCCGATCCATCAATATGATCCCAAGCATGCTCAACACCCCGAGGAATCAACTCGTCACAGGCTCTTTGAATCAAATCTCTAATTTCTTTATTTGTCATAGTTTTCTCTCTTAATTGCTTAATGCAGGAATGTTTGGTGGATTTTTTGGCATTTCGGGCTTATTTGCAACTGTTATGTAATAAAATGCCCAAATCATTGCTATTGCCATAATGACAATCCCAACACCCATAACTTTGATAGTATTATCATTATTTTTATCTCTTCCGGTATAGTCGCCACCAGAAGTAACGTCTCTGTTTCCCATGCTTATACTAATACACTTTTCATTGTGAGATATTCGTTTTTCAAGTTCTTCAATTTTCTGCATTAGTTGCTGTTCGACCTGATCTAATTCGGGCTTAGTCGCCTTAGTTGGAGGGGCCTCAACAATAAAACACACTATGTCTTCAACCGCACTTGATGGGAATCTTCTAACGGTTAAATCTACAGGAACTACATGACCGCGTTTGTGGATATAGTTTTTAGACATTGTATAATGGGAAATTTTTCCCGATATAACAGCCTGAACACTTGCTAAATCACCACCAACATCTTTTTGTTCAGTGATTGACATCCATGTTCTACTAAATAATTCAGCCACTGAATAACCAAGCAGTCTTTCAAAGGCCGAATTAACCCACATAAATTTGCTATCGGGGCAAACGCAAGCTAGAGGATAATCTACCTCTTCACATGCCTTTTGCCAATATCCCATTGGGACATCGTATGTAGCCGTAGCTGTATTACTCATAGTCGCGTCTCCGAGTTCTTAAAAAGCAAAAAAAAGGCCACACCGAAGTGCGGCCCATCCGTGAAACACGATTCTTACATACCTGTGATGGCTTTGTAAGTAAATTTGCTTCCGCCACTCAAAACGGGGCGAGTAACAAAGTCTACCAAAACGATGAATTCACCGGGAGAGGTTCGACTTACAGTAGCTGCATTATCATTTGCAGTAGAAGTAGCAGAACCTAGGGCGATGTCTCTCATATAGGTAGTATTAAGAACTGCGGGAGTTACGATTGCAGTACCAGCAGCATTAAGCCACATTAAGCGGGATGCCTTAGTTGCACCGGAAGCCAATCGGCCAGTCCATGCAAATCTGTTGGAATTCCACAAAGTAAGCATTTTAACGCCGAAGTCGTGATTAAATGCGTGAATTGGACGAATCTTAGAACCAGCACCCATAAACAATAGGACGTTAGAAGCTACACCAGCAATGGAAGTAGTAATACGGGAGATAATGTAAGTTCCGGCAGTAGCCGCATTATACCCATAAACGCCAGAACTGATTGCTTTTTGGGACGATACTAAACCGCTACCGGGCCCGTAAGCTCGTTGCTTGGTAGTATTCTTAAAATCCCAGTTGCTTGCAACTGCATCAAAGATTGACATGGAAGCACTAATCACCGAGCCAGTCGCACCAACGACGCCCATGATTGCTCCGCCTACGTTTTGTCCAGTAAATGTTCCGTTGGTACGATTCTTAACCGCACCGAATTTCGTTGTAACAGCCATTATTAGGCTCCTATAGATAACTAATTTATATTAGTCTTAATTTCCTGTATTATCCTGTGGTCCTACATTATTATACTCACCTTTGTAGCAAGGGGTAGTATATTGTTGTTTTTTTTCTAATTCTTCTATTGATTTAATGGCTTTTTCAACAATTTTATCTCTGTAATCCTCTTCATCAAGAACTTCTTCTGGCGGATAAATTATTGCCTTACATCTTTTAGTATGATATCTAAATTTGCACAAATCATCATATGGGAGTATTTCACCTAGACAAATAGCATTAAATTCTTCCATTATAATGCTTAAGCCATGCTTACCACTCCTTAGAAATTCCTCTCCGGGAACGTATTTTTTATATATTTTACCATCAACATTAAAAAACACATAATTTCGATAATCTGGCAATTCAAACATGTCAACCTGAAACATTCGTTCGGGCCGAGTAGAAAACCAGCCCTTTTTGGCCGGTTGCAATAAAATATAACTTTCCATCAATAACCTTTAATCTTGTAGAATTTTTTCAACTTCTTTACGTACCGCACTAATTTCAAAGCTGCGGGCTACACCAATGCAAAACGTGTATTTATCCAATATATTTAAGGCCGCTATACCTTCCACGTCTCGATTCAACTTATGAACCATAGAACGGGTCAAGGTAAAATTAGTATGTCCAAGCCAGCAATCCCACCTGTCTGTGGGTTTTAACAACGAATCTACTGTAAAAATCCCGAACGGAGTTATTACATTCGAATAATTTAGGCCGAAATCCGAATCGCCCTCGTCATCATTTTCATCATCAACCTCAAAAGATTCGCCCCGCATAGAATTGAGGGTTTTATTAATATTATCTTCTCGGGCCTTGCGTTCGCTAAGATGCTCTCGCTCTTTCTCATTCCAGCTTTCCCACTGAATCTTAAACTTAGTTGTTTTTTTCATTGTAAACCTCCAATGGCATTATTGCGGGAGTATCATTTATTCTGTTTAATTCTTTGACCAAAGTTTCTATATCGCCTTTGTCCTCGGTGTCCATCTGTAGGATATTTTGCATAACAAGATCGCTATTTTGCATCAGATATATCAACTGGGCGAGCTTAGCTAATGCCTCGGGCCCGGCCCATGCAGCATCGAAAATCAGGTCGTCATCATCCGTAAGGACAAATGACAGATAGCAAGCCATCTTCTCAGTAGGTTGTTCCGAATCGTCTAAGGGCTCGTTCGTAGTATTCATCGATAGATATATTTCTGTCTTGTAGTTCTTGGGTTGTGTAAATTGTGCCAGCTTTGTTTAAGCCCGGTAAATAACTCAAGGTTGTAACATACACAAGCTCAAGAATATTTTCGCCCACACACCTAGAACCAGCTAGGATTTTTTCAGTAAAAGAAATGTCATACTTAAGATATTTATCGTTTAAAAATTTTAAATCCTCGTCATTATTAATACTATCTAAATCCACCGAAGGTGGTTGGTCATTGTCTAGTAGTATTTTTAAGTAACGAGGATCTCTAGGATTTTTTGAACGATCAACAATATTAATCAGTAATGTTAGCCTGACTTTAATTTTTCCACAAGATTCCATGATAGTCCTTTGAATAAGTTGCTTAATCGTTGCAAATCTTCCGGGCTGAGCGTCCGATTCTTAATTCCGCCAACGTCTTTCATAATTGCCAGAACGCCCTCTTTATATTTAGGATATTTTCCCATGTATTTACTGGCGAAAACTTCCTTAGCAACTAAAGTATAAATAGTTAAAGCATCTTCGGCAGATGGTAAATGTACAGGATTATTAAGATCCTTATAAAGAACAAGTTTTTGAGCGTATTCATCATTTAATACGGCTAGCTCGGCGGCTTCTTCCTTAATAACAATCTCTGAAACAAATTCCTTGCTAAAGTCGATAAACTCCTGATCGGGCTTGGTAATCTCAACCGAAACAACCTGAACAGGAATAACATGAGGAACAAGCTGCCTGATATCATCCTTGAATGCAAAGACGAGTATCAGGCCCGCGATAACTAGCTTAAGATTTTTCATCCGTTTTTCCAGTATCTAACAAAGAAAGAAATACATTGTCTAGTTCCTTCGAGGATTGTACGGAGCCATAAGCAACGCACATACTTTTTAACTTATCCCATTGTTCAACAATTTCATGTATCTTAGGAACTTCATTAAGAACGGGCCCGGATGGGGCTAGTTCCTTCTTAGTCCAAAGCTTCTTGAACAGAGACGGGAAATCTACAAAATTGCTAATAACCAAACCTCCAGCCACTAGCAATAGTATTATTTTAGTAGTATCCATTTTTTATCCAATTATTTGGTTGGAGTTGGTGCGTTAGGAGCCCGGTAGGAAATCCCGCCAATAAGGGCTATAATCATTGCTGTATAAGCGGTCAACTGTTCCGTAGTAACTGTAATACCAAATACTTCATGGGCAATAACTGGGATAACAGCCCCGGCTACGGCGACAACAACTCGTTGAGACAGGAAAAGTTCAATATATTTTTTCATTTGCTAGATTCCTCTATTAAAGACATTAGTTCAGATTCTGTAAAATCCGTTTTTAACATGTGGTTCCTAAGTTTTCTTTGATTTACACTCATACCACGGAAGTGTTTATTTATTAATCGAGCCAAATATAGCTTAGTTGCAAAGTTTGGCGATCTCAATTCGTTACTCAAAGCCTGTGGGGTGTTGTAACATTTATACAACATCGAAATTCCCTCTATTATTACTCTAACTATGATTATAATAGTCATTGGGTCCATTGTGGGCTCGTCACCCGCATATCTGGATGCAATTTCTTCGGCTTTAAGTTTTGATATCATATTTATCTCTTAAGTTTGGAGACTATTGAATTAACCGTATTAATAAAAGAATCCTTACCAGAATATCCTGTAAACAATTCATTTTGCCCATTTACCCAAACTTTAAAAGTAGGGGTTGGATATCCCATCGGGGTTTCATATACTTCTACAGTCCAGCCATTATCACGAAGCGACTGAAGCATTTGGCGTTTGAATAATGCACAAGGAGGGCATTTTTCTATTCCATTCCTGACTTCTCCGGAATAAACTTCGATAACAGCATTTTTTACAACGGGTTTAACAACAGGCTTAACCTCGGCTGGTTTCTTCTCTGTAGCACCCTTCGTGCAGCCCGGATAGTTCGGGCAAGGGGTTTTGTGGCCATCTCCGTGGGTAATGTATCCGGTGCCGTTACAGGCACATTTAACTGGCACTACGGGCTTGTCGGGCTTGTCTGGTTTAGGGAACACCTTGGCTTCGACCGTCACAAACGCCTTTTTAATTGTATCCCGCAAATCCTTAACGAACCGGGATTCGTCTGCAAATGCCGAAGGGACCAGCAAAAGAAAAATAAGGGTCGTTTGTATAATTTTGTTCTTAAAGAAATTCATCTAATATACTCCAATCTATATCTCGTGTGGGAAATCCATTTACGTTACTAATTGCATAAGTTTGTTTTTGATTAAGAATTGCTTGAGCATCTTCTTCAACAATCCAGAAACTTCCACCGGGTTGACCAAACCATAGTGGGCCACCAATGTAATCGGGCCCCCATGAATTGATGTATAAAAATAGGCATTGATCTGATCTTTGTTTGGTGTCGTCCATCGCCCCGAAACAGGTAGCGTGACTCCATGAACCATTTCTACGAACTATACCATTCTTATCACGGACTTTTCTAGAAAATCCAATATTACTTCCATTTTCGACCCCGTATCCATTATAAATAGCATCTCTAAGTTCGGAGGTTTTATTGATAAGGGCGAAACTCTGAATCGTATTAGATTTGGTTTCGTCTGTTACTATCTTAGGGGTTCCAGTGCGGCCCCAATTAATACCTACGTTTGGATTGTATTTAGTTAGGTCATACGGGCCATATTTCTTTCTTAGGGCAATACCGTTTTTCTGTAGATATTGCATGGCGAATATGACTGCCATACCTTCGGAAAGGTGGCCCCGAGCCCCATAAATAGCCTCTGTAGCTAATCGGCCCGGATACTTTTCTGCTTCAAAGCGGGACTTAATATCGCCCACTAAAGATATGGTTACTGCATTACGAGCACCGTGGGAACAACAATCGCCCGTCAACTGATTTTCATCCGCCCCGAAAGTTGGGTCAAACTCTTGGACTAATTTATAAGGTAGGGCCATTTTTCCTTTGCCCGACTCTTCTATATCACCGTCAGCCGCTTGAGAAAATAACGGCTTTTCCATACTGGCAAGTATTTCATCCGTTTTTCTTTCGTCGTATTGCGTACCGTCTAATCCGTTATTATATGCATCAATCAGTGCTTTTGTGGATGAAAATGCTGCCATCTATTACTCCAGTGCCTTCATTAAAGAGTGGGCCGAGTTAACCCATGTAAATTTCTGGCCCGTTTCTATACCGGCCCGATTAACATGTAGTTTTTTCTCTTGCTTGTCTTTATGAACTGCTCTTAAATGATTTATGAATTGTTCAGTTTGGGCGGACCCTAAAGAGGCCCAGTTACCGTTATTATGAAACCAGATACCATCAAAAGCTGATTCGGTTTCGTTGATATCTACCAATAATGCATTGCTTGATGTACAGAATTCTGTGTGGGCCGAATAATTTGTGGTAATCACAGGCTTTCCAATTGCCATCATCTCAAGTAGTTCGAGATTCCACCCCTCCGCTCTGGCGGGAAATAATCCTACATCGGCCTTGCTCATTATATAATACACATTCTGATGCGTGGCCTGTCTGGGGATAAGCTTGATTTTAGACGCAAGTTTAGAAGTTTTGCATTTATTTATCCATTCGGCCCCTCCATCTTGAAGGAATGGGTTATCACACATCATCCATAATTCTACGTTATCGGAAGAATTAAACGCCTTATTGAAGCATTCTATTGTAAAATCTTGACCTTTACGGATTTCCCATTTTCCTACAGAAAGAAATATAGTATTTGTAGTGGCAGGAGTGTGGCAAGGAAAAAATACATCTGTATCAACCCCGAGAGGAACAACGCTTACGGGAATATCTAGGTGCTTTTTAACAATCTGGCGGGCCCATTCGGAACATACTAGGATTTCGTCACATAGGGCCATGCTATTGACCTCTACCTTTGAGAAACGATCTAGTTCGAATATGGGGAAGCCATAATGTTTTCCGGGCCCTACGCGGGGGTGTACATCGTTTTGGTGCCATATGCGGACGGACGCATCAGCCGACCTACTAGGGCTTGACGATCCATACCAGTAAGGATATACTTCATCGGCGAATTGTTCGTCAGGGTTTCCTATAGGGAACAATGTAACATCGACCCCAAGCTTTATTAGGTTTTTGAATATATTGTATCCGGAAAGGCCATATCCGAGATTATTTATCGGGGCCGAATAGTTAATTTTCATATTTTTGGAATGCTTTCTACTCTCGAACTTCTTAAAACGTGATGTGGAAACTTAAATGTTTCGGGCGGGCAATCCCCATCTTGATAATATCCGGTTTCATCTGGTATTTCATGTATATTATAAGCAATTCCGCCGGAAGTGTATGCGTCGTTAAATCCGGCTACATAGTAATAAATCGCTACAGAGATCTTATTATGATATTCATCGCCCCACATAATCAATTTTTTATCTTGATATAAGGCCTCTACGGTATCTCCAGCATCCCCGTCAGGATTGAATGTTACCCAATCAAATCGCATATTTTTCCCTCAATTCATTGTAGTTTGGTAAAAGACTGTATATCTCGGGCCCGTTCATTTTATGATTGCTTAACTCAAGCATGAACTTTTCCCTATCTATCGGGCCCGTAAATAGTTCTATCTTTCGGTAAGTCCAGTCCGAGATATCGCCAACAAACAAATCCTCATAATATATGAAAGGATTCAATAGATCAGAGTGATTAAAAATGTGCATCAGGAATCTATTATTTAACTCTTCAACACAATCTAGATGATATTTGAACTGACTATCTTCAATGTCTATAGACCGGACCTTATCCTTATAATCCAAACATTTATTTTTTTCTTGTATATTCCATATCTTTAATTTATCTGCTATTATTGTGGACAACGTACAATGAAATGGATCGTTTCTATACAAATACAATGTCGGGAGTTCGCCAGAGCAGCAATTTACTAGAAATGACGAGTCAGATGGGGTGTATCCATCATAATAAGAAACCGTTTTGAAATAATCATAATCACAGTTAAATACGGGGTCGAATTTTTCCATTAAGGTCTGGCCCTCATAGAATAGATCGCACCAAATATGGGCGTCACTATTAAATGGCTCAGCTAAGTATTTAAGGCCCGAAGAATATTTAATAGCCTCGGCTAAAGCAGTGCTTCCGGATCGAGGATTGGCTATGATTCCAAAACGCATTTCAATTCCTTTACTAATAACTCAGATATTTCATCATGCATCTGTGGAGAGGGGTAGTAGTTATTTATTGACGTATCGACCTGATTACCTAGTTTCTCGTGGTAGTCATCAAGCGGTCGTTGGGGTAGTGGGTGAGGAAGCCCCTTACGATCAAAATATTTTACAAGTGGAAGACTGTATTTCTCAGATATACATGTAACTAAAAACTCTGTAATAAGATGTGGAAAATTACCTAAGATATCTTTATATGGAAGGTTTTTACAGTCTTTTTTATAATCGTTCGGCGGCCCGTCAGAGATATATAATAAAATAACATTAGAATAAAAGCGTAATGGATGTATTAAATTATCATATCTGTCGCTATAATTTCCTCTTGTGTTGAATATTGTTGATACATAGTTATCTCCGGACTCTATTAATTTCTTCCAGAATCCTTCGCCGTTAATATTCCCAAACTTACTACTCCATCCCTCCTGACCCTCATGTATTTTGAATTGCCAGTTAGAGACGCTACGGCCTGACATAATCTGAATAACCACAGCCTTACATTTAGCCACGTCATCTAACACATCCGGATCGTGAAATAATGGGTCTTCCGGGCCCGCCCCGGCCTTACCTAGATTCAAGCACTCCATGTCTAGTTTATCGCAAACCAGATTTGGGAATGGGTTATGAACAAATCGCCCGTAAGTCTGAGCCGCCCCAATAAAAGCTATAGAATTGGAGAAATCCTTAGGAATCGGCCCCCGTATAGTATGGCTGTAATATTTTTCTTCCTTGTAGTTCATCCAAGGGTCCGAGTCTTGATATGTCATTCCTCTGGTAGCTCCAAATCTTCTTTTCTAAAACTTAGCATATACGAATCCCGACCACCCTCAGAAAAAGTCTTGATATACTTAAATCCTAAGGCCCGAAAAAATAACTGTGCTTCTAGATTGTATTCGTCAATAGTAGCCGATGCATACTTAAACTTCATGTATTGTAGTTTATTCTTAATATTAAACATTATAGACTCACCCACACCCTGACGCCTGTAGTCTGGATGAACTGCAAATCTGATAATATCCATCTTAGTTTTTACGGCCCGATAGATATAATATCCAATGACTTTTTCTTGATATTCGCAGGTTATTCCTATAACGTCTTTGTCCTTAAGGGTCGATGCTAATTCAGCCGATCCCCAAGGCTCATCAAACGATTCAGATTCAATCTCTAATACTTCTTCGTGATCTCTTACAATCATATATCTACATGGAAACTGTGACACCGCAAGACTCCGCATAATCGAGGAAAGCAAATTTAGCCGACTTTGGTTGAAGGCATTTAATACGAAAATCCTTAATTCCGTGTTTTAAATGATTATTTTCAACATTGTATAAATCTTTATCGAAAAATTTTACTATATCGTGACATTTATCAAAATCTATTCCGAATTGTTTGCCGATTGCAGCTTCTAGTTTATGCTCAATCTTTTTATATCTTTTTCCCAAATAAGACTTAAATGGGGTAGTTACGTCAGAACAAAAAGCCTCTGCCGCATCATGCATAAGGGCCGCACGCACGACCTCCTCCGGATGGCCCATTGTTTTTACAGCCTCAGCTACGTTGATGCAGTGTTCAGCCACGCTATAGAATGACTCAACATGCCCATTGAATCTACACAGATTGGATAAACTAAGGGCTATATCATAAAGCTTAATCAACCTATAGTCGGGATTGATAATGTCAAATCTGACACCGCCCGATATAGTGATAATTGCAGTCTGTTTAGGAAATAGGTTATACCAACTCATAATGATTCTAAAGCCTTTTTAATATCTAACATAAAATTCTCACCCTTAAGCCACTCTTTATTCATATTCTTTAAATATTTATGTGCAGCCATTATTTGTTCCGGGCCCGGCAAGGGGTCTCCCACGCTATAATACATTGGATAGTCCTCCCCTAAATATTCTACAACCGCAGGGTGTCGATTGACCATAACAGGGGTGGCCCGAGAAATACACTCGATGATAGCATTGTTAGCCGAAGCGTCTAATAAATCTAAGAAAACAACGGAGCAAGATAAAAAATCATCATATTTTTCGTTAGGAAGGAAATCTAGAATCTCTATCCCGGCCCATAGATCGACTTGTTCGAGCCAGTCAATGCCGTGGGCCTGATAATAGTGGGCCTTGAGTATATTGGCATACTGAGGATTGGAAGGCATCCAGAATCGTTTGTGGGGGCCTCTAAGGGCCGTTATGGAGTGTATGTTACGTAACCAATACCCCAACTGTATAATATTTTTTTCTTTGCTCTTTAGATATGCTTCCGGGCTCCAAGAGCGGGCGGGCTCAGTTGGGTGTTTAAACGAAAACACTGGGACTTCCACCTGTTTCTCAAGCCATACTTTGAAATAGTCGGATAATACGAATAAACCCCGACACATTCTGAGCGATTCCTGAAATACTTCACGGCCCAAGATAGATTGCGGGGAATGAAAGTAATCGAACCAGTGGGGCATATTGTGGGGATTATGAATAAATCCAACCCACGGAAATCTGTAGGGGAGTTTGTGGGCGTTTCGCTCTTGGGTGTATGAATTAAGTTGCCAAGAGAAAGATTTTTCGATGAATCCATCAAGATACAGGCCCGCCCCCGAATGAAGCGGCTTAAGTGAAGAAATTGCATAATTCCACCCAGATCGGTGGTTTACGAATCCCTCACATCTTGAAATATTAAGTAACATCGAATATTTTTGTTTTTGTAACCGATTCGCATTCGCCCAACTGATAGGCCGCAAGAAATTCTACGTATTTAGGTGTAGTTAAAAGCGTCTTTAGATATGTGGTAAGCCCCATAGACTTATCCGTATATCCTTTGAGATAACACCATTTAGCTATAGAATTAATCTGCATTTCATCGTGCGTTAAGAACTTGTATGTCTTGAGACGTTCAGTATACACGGCGGGCCCTGTCTTGTCAATCCTACTTAGGAATGAATAATTCTCAGTCGGGCCTCTCGGGGTCATTAATTCCTGATAGCCACCCACCGAATTATAATGTCGGCCAGAGAAAACACACCCAGATATTGGAGGATAACTCCAAGGTTCATTATTTATAAGACAGGATATAAATGTAGAGAATGAATCAAGGCTGTATGTGTGATACAGAGGCTCAAGGCTATCGTAGTCCAGATTGTTCCGACTGGATCGGGTCAACCGGGGCCCACAACAGAATGACATATCCCTATGTAAGTTATTCATAGATAAAATTCTAGATAAATAATCGTTAGGAATTAATGTATTTTCATCCAGAATCACAAAAAGAAATGCGTCTGTCTTACGGGGAATCTCAGAGGCGGGCCCGACATTTAGAATGTAATCTACAGATAGATTTTTTCCTTGCTTGTGGATATCCTCATATAGATAGTAGTCCTCATACGAGTAATTCCTATCTACAATCTTATTACAAGTTTGGACGTAGAATTCAATGTTTTTCATCGCTCAATAATAATCTGGTTAGTCTCGCTATCAATAGCTACCACATTGATGCTGCGGTCGGCCCGAACAAATGTCTCGGTGAGCAGATCAAGCATCGTATGCGGGTCATAGGCACCCTCAAACGAGATTACAGCATGATCGTATGATGCTTCATCAAGACTAAACAAAGAGAAAAAATAACCACCAACACCTTCGCGGTTAACCTTGTCGATCATATATGATGCGGCTAGGCCAATATCTATTACGGCGGGCTCTTTGAAGTCAAAAAAACCTACTTCTTCATTGCGTCCAGAATTATTTGCTGACATGTTTTATAGTCCTTTTTGGATACGAGGTCGTTTACTATTTTGCGGGCGTCTAGCTTTCGGTGCCCAAATTTAACAAGGGAGTCTACGGCATCTTGGATAGCGGAGGGGGGAGTATTTAGTGGGGCCTGCGGGTTTCCGCATTCACCAATGACGTGCTTCTCCACCCATTCGCGGGCCGACTTGTTGCCCTCAAGGGCCCGTATAAATGTTTCTCTTTGTAGAAGTTCATACGGGGTTAATTCCTGCACATGAACTACTGCTTTGGGCCTCGGAATGCATGCTAAAACGCATAACATAATCAGGGCGATAACTACTGCCAGAAGGAAAGTTTCCATAATATAACCGGTAAAGGTAAAGAGTTTCTCAATTTTACGGCATCGGCCCGAACATTAATATTATAGTCTGACCAATCCTTTTTATGCCCAATCTCAAAATGATGTTTGCGACAGAGCGTAATAAGATTAGACTGATCTAACTCAAGTTCCGGGAACAGGTGAAAAGGTTTAATATGGTGAACATTAAGGCCCACACGAGTCCCACAAGCTTCACATTCGCCGTGGGACTTTATATAGTGCCTTCTCACAGTTTCCCATTTGGGGGACCGGGCGGCCCCAACTTCGGTTGTAACGGGTTTTTGTATGGAAGAATAATTTATCAACGATGTAATTAATACATAGCCGATAATAAGTCCCGCCAAAAGACGTAGGACTCTGTTAGTTAATCCTTTTTCCATATGATCTCCATTACAACTAGAACACATAAACTAAACTGGACTCTCAGACGAAACTGGATCGTGGCTCATTAAAGGTCTCCCAAAATGTGCCAAAATTCGCTGCTGATGCAAAGTGAGCGACTTACTAAGTCTCACCACTGGATTAGACATTTTAAACGATTGTTCTTCCAGTGTCAATAGCTCTTGTCGAGTTTTATTGTAGGCATGCTGCCGGGCTCGTCGCTCAACCAATTTCTTGGCAACGGCCTTTTTGCGAGCCTGAATCTTTTCTTGTTTCGCCTTGGTTACACTACGCATGATCGTGCCTTCTTTCGTCGATTGAGGGCCCTCTTAGCAAGTTGCCGGGCCTTGTCTACACCATTACCCCAAAGTAGCTTACGGACCTCGTTGTTTCGATACAGAGCGTAAAACTGACGCCCCGAAAGAAGCCCGTTAGCAAATCCAACCAAATGCAAATCATTAATCATTGACCAATTTTTCATTCTCTATTCCTCTCAAAAACTGAAACTTAACTGAACCATCATTACTATTAACCCACTTTGCAGCCCCGCTTTTAACAGCGTCTTTGCGAATTTCGTCGATTGCAGAAGTTCGACCAATCAAAATACCTATAATCATACATGCAGTACCGATTACTGCGGCGAGTTTAGACCAAAATTCTGTTTCTTCACTCATTTTTTATTCCATTCGAATGTAGATATTCCGCTTTCACTCGTTACCCAATGGGCCGCCCCATGCTTTACGGACAATGTTTGCATATACCATCGATCAAGCATTAAACCACCCATAAAAGACAAAAGAGATAGAATAAAAATAATAAACAAAAATTCGCCAGTCTTATCGTAGTTATTTTCCACAGGGAATATTCCTATTTAAGTTACGGGGTTTCATCTCCCAATCATATACAAACATATAATTGTGTGAATTTCCCTCTAGATTAAATTTTTCCTTTGAGAATGTTAGTTTAAAAAACGTTCTGACACCCTCAATATAGGGCCCGACCTTATGAATCACATATGGGTCCAATTGAGCCAAAGTACCGTCCGGATAGGTTAGATCATTTGTAGATAAAGCTTGTTCATTCATCTGTTGCATAGATAAAGAGTCATTATCTGAAAGATCAAATTTCGATGTATTATATACTGTAGGCTGTACATCGCTCCAAATTGTATTAATTTCCTCGGGACTGCCGAACCCATCTGCATGCCATCCGGCCCGATTGAACCCACACCCGGATTTTTGATACATTCGTTTGGCGGTCAAATAAACATATGAATTGTTTAATTCTTCAACGCCCCGCTCTTGAACATACGAATCGGTGGCCGCCTGAATAAGTTCAGAAAAAATCTCCAATCTCATTTCAAAGCGGAATTCCGTATGCTTCATTTTGATGGGCAGATATTGATATGAAAAAAACTCATGCCCGCCCACCTTGAACTCACCAAGAATTTTAGGAAGTTTACCGTACATGACTGCCCTCAAAGAAATAAATTGCGATTTCGTTTTTAATAAACAGGGGTGCTACGCCAATATAAGCTAGGCCGTTTGGATGGTATGGAATTTCCTGACCTGTTTTATATCCCACAATAAAAGGTTTGTATGTGCCGTGTTGTTGCTCGCAACCCTTTAGGTAATGGAGGTATATCTTCCCTTCTCGTACCTCAATGCCCGAATAATCTATAAAGCCCGGCATAGCTACGTCTTGTTCCTCTAAGACTCCTAGCTGAATGCAAGCACCTTCAATGTCGGGTTCATCGATCCAATCGAAAGTTCGTTTGGTTAGAACATCATTAGTAGCTGTAATCCAAACCCAATAACCCTTATAGGTTCCATCATCAACATGGGCCGTTCGGATAATATTTCCGCTCGGGGCATAGGTGTACCACTTACCGATATTATTATCGTAGCCGCAGGGATATTTGAGGATTCTATACATTGTTTTTCCTTCGTAAAAACCACATACTCTCGGGCCATTCGGCCCCTTCGCCCCAACGGGCTCAGCTAGTCCATGTATTGTAGCTCACGAATACTTCCGTGTCAAGCCCGATAGAATATTTTTTATCTTGTCACCGTCTTCCTTTGTAAGCCCGGTTTCCCCATTGGTTCGGTAAAAGTTGGTATCTGGCAGGTCTAAAGGTAGATCATCTATAGCTAGCCATGAGTCCCCTACATAATTTAATATTTGATTTTCTCTGGTTGGTAAAGCCTCATCAGAAACTGTAACTCCTATAAATTTATTACGGCATTTGAGTCCGTGGGTGAGCATCATATTCTCGAATCCCTTAATAGTCATGCATTCATTTAATACTAGATATCTCCAAGCGGAACTTACGATAATAGAAATTTCTGGAAAATGTTCTAGAATATCATTAAATACTGCCACGCACTCTGGGTAGGTTCCGCAGTATCCATTCTCGTGAGCCCGGTGTCCGTTAAGAACCCCATCGATATCAAGAAACAAAATCATTTTATTTTTCACTTGTAGGTTCTTCCCATACAAATGTAGTATGTCCTTTGTTGTCGGCCACATATTTAGCAAAGCCGCGATCAACAGCTTCGGTCCTGACTGATTCAACAACAGATTTTGTTACACCGATTCCGCTTACGAATCCTATAAAAACTAACGCAAGTCCAATCATAGGTATTATAAAACATCCGCCATCGTCGCCCATTATTTCATTTCCTTCCAAGTAAATTTATAGTTTCCTTCTTCATCAGAAGTGTATTCAGCGTTACCGCTTTTAATAGCTTCTCTTTGAAATTGTTGATTAGAATCTTTCCATCCTACTCTATAACTAATAAAGGCAGACACAATCGTTAAAATCAAGATAATACCAGCTAAGCCTATCATTCCTTTTTCATCATCGTTCATTTTTTATATTCCAGATCTTTTTACAAATTTCCCTGTATTCATCTTCGACCAACTTAGAGAACGCCTCAATCTCAATCTCCCACTCCTCATCAGTGCCCGTAAAACTATCGGGTTTAACCTCGAATGGGTTATAATCTGGCAGGTCCTGAACGATCTCACACCAGTCGTCATCATAGTTGTTATCCTCGGACCAAACCATGAGTTGGAACAGAGACATTTTATCAAAGTTAGGTGGTTTAGGCATTATTTATACTTTCTTTTTGCATCGTATTGATAAGCTAATTCTCGGGCGGTGCTGTTTTGATAAACATCAATCTTAATATCGTTCTGAAAAAAGTATCCCCAATGTTCGCCCATTTGTTTGAGCAGGGATATAGCTTCTTCTCCGCGACTAACCACAGTTCCGGCAAAGCAAATTCTATCTTCCAAATTAATCATTAGTTAATTCCTTGATATCGACTTTCTCAGAATAATATCCGTTTGATTCACCGATCCACCGACTAATCACAGTATCTCCATCAACCTTAAAAGTAAAAGTTGTTTTTGTTCCGGAGCCCCAATCTAATTCAACGTCATCGGTATCTTCACCAACATAAAGAAGAACTCTACCGATCAAATCTTTCCAATTTCCTTCGGTATCCTCAATTCTAACACTTTCGCAACAATCCTGCTCGTGATAAATCATAATTTTACGGCCCGATTTAGTGGTTAGCAAAATTTGATCATCCGATTGATCTACGTAGCTAAGGGTCTCGCCTTGAAGTGAAGAAATGTCAATGCTTCCGTATCTCATAATTTTTTCCTTGTTAAACTAATTTATCTTCGTCAAATTCTTCAAAAACTATTTCTGCGTCAACCCTTTGAACTTTACCATTTTTATAGTATTTTCGCCAAATATCGCCATCTTCTTCGCCATGTCCAGATAAAATAAAAAGTTTATCGGGGAATTTACTGGAGAGTTTTTTCATGTCGTCGTCATGTTCGTACCATTTAGATTCTCTACTTCCACACATGAATGAAATCAGTGGACTATATTCACAAAATGATTCACTCTCTAACAACAACTCTAGATTAGCGTCATAATCATTAGGAATTATTTCTAAAGAATATTTAGTATAGTATCCCATATATAACCTTATTAGTGAAAATTTATTAAGTGCGAAAGGTACGACTCGAACGTACATATCCCGAAGGAGCCAGATTTACAGTCTGGAGAGCTACCAATTGCTCAACTCTCGCATATGCCCTATGCCTTCCCACTGGGCAGTATTCCAAATCTTGAAAGTGCTTTCGCTTATGGGTTTCACCCCCCATCCATCACTCTATTCGTCCGCTTTCATTCGCCCCCACTGACGCGGAAGCATGGTTGTTAAGCCAAACTGGACCCAATGGTTCCATCGGGATTCGAACCCGAGTTCCCCGGTAGAAAGCCGGGTGTCATAGGCCACTAGACTATGGAACCGTAATTAACAGTAAGTTATTCGTTGTTAACAAGAGTAATTATACTTCGGAGTAGATGACTAGTCAACCCCTGATACAATTTTTATTCTCGCTCATTAATGCAATCCCGCTTTAGTCGAGTGGGACGACACACAGATTCACAACATTATTACCTATTTCCCGCCTCCGCGTCGGGCCCGGTTTACCCGGACTGTTAAATTATTCATTATCCGAATTCATTTGCCTATTTTCCATAAATAGGAATTGTGAACTATGAGACACAATATAATTGTTACTCATTTTACTTATTTTTGATGCAACTTTTACCGCTACTACAGAATAAATATGACTTTGTTCCTTCATTATTCTATCGCAAACGTCTTTTGCTTCTTTGACGCTATCTAATTCGCAGCACCAAACCTGATCGTTTCCGCAGTCTAATCCGTACATGTAAACCATATATTATCCTATATAAATTATTGGACAGGGTGGGCTCGAACCACCAACCTAGAAATTAAAAGTTTCTTGCTCTGCCTATTAAGCTACTATCCAGCATTCGGGCAGGAAGCCCGATCATATCAATAACACGATGTTATTAGAAGGGCATCGACTCGTCTTCTTCGTCGTCCCAATCATCTTCATCGTAATCCTCGTCTTCGTCACAGTCGCAGTCTAGACATTCGCCATCTTCCAGTTCTTCGCCACACCAGAAGCATTCTTCGCAATCATCATCTTCATCATCATCATCTTCGTCAAAACATGGTTGCGAACGTGCGTTAAGCTTATTGTATTTAGCTTCAACCGACTTTGTGAACTCTCCATCGAATAGTCCGATTACCTCGTATTCGCAGCAACGTAGCTTTTGTTGGTCACAATCCTTAGGGATCGATACAACATCCGCAGGGTTAATTTTACAGATAACAATAACGTCATCACCACCCCTGAATCCACGAACGTACTCAATCGAGCCCGCGTGATATCCATCCGAACAACCGACCTCGCAATCGTCATTAACAAGCCCACGAGGCATCTTTGGCTTTTGCCCCACAGAGTTATCAACCGTCTGTGTATGTTTATCCTTGAAGTCCGCCGTGACAGCCTTATAGGCTAGGAAGTACCCATCTGGAGTAATCGGTAGATATTTGTGCTCCAAGAAATTATACAATTCATTGATAGCCCGATAGCTAGGATTCTTGTACAAATTCTCGATGAAGTTAAGCATCGGCTGAAAATTGAACTTTTCCTCGATCATTTGCATGATGCGGTCGCCGATAACCTTGTGTACCTCAATACCGTCATAGGTAAGAATCCCATCCTTAACCAGAAACTTGCCCTGACCCCAAGTATTAACAACGGTCTTAACATCGACCAGTTGAACAAACTTGTCACAGTCGCCGGTTCTGACGCATTCAACCAGTTCACCGTACTTTGGGTGCGTATCGTCAAACTGATGACACTTGCCTCCCACAACTACAGTATAGAATCCATTACCGTCTTTAATGTATGATAACATAACTTCTCCAAAAAATAAACCAATAAACTATATCACTATTTAAACTACGTACTTTGCAATGATCTCGCATTCACGTTCCATCTTATTATACCCGAACTTGTCTACGTTGACAACCCCTAACATTGGATATTTCGCAAGAATCTCGGCCTCAAGCTTATCTAGCGATGCATCTGTCGAGGTCGCATCACAAAACCCTAGATCAATAAGAATCGAATCATGTTTTTGTTTCTTGTATTTATCATACATTTCTACGAACTCATAAATTTTATGGGTCTTTGGCACGTATTTTGACAAGCGACGAAATACATCATTATATTCACCATCATAAGTCATCACCTTAATCTTTTTGATCTTGGCTGCCTCACGCTGTAGATACTCAGGCAGGGAAATCCAGTTACCCTCTCTGAACTTCTTAGTTTTTGTATATGCAGTCTTAACTGTATATAGTTGAGGAAGTGTAACACATTTTTCGATTGCAGGAACTACTTTATCAATAACATGATACATGCTATGTAAAGGCATATTGTATACAGGTTCGTTCCGACATACTTCAACATACACCTTTTCTTCATCGGGAACCACAGTTACCATTCTAGTCCCGCCAGTTTTGGATAGCTCATAAATCTCATTAGGAGAGACCTTGTTAGGCACCCTAGTAGGCTTAGGAAGGGTGTCAGGATTCTTGATGAACTCAGCATCGATAGATAACTCTTTTACCTGTTCATCCGTGACCCCGACGATATCTGAGCCGTATTCTCTCACGTAGGCTTTAATGCGGGCCGTGTAGCCCGGACGAAGCAGGTAATATTCAGCCCGCATAGGTAGGTTACTATACGTATCGACTGAGCAAGTACCCTTGCGACCCCGACGAAACCGTGTGACTGACTCGGTAGGTTTAGGCAAACGATAAGAAACAAACTCTTTGTGATATGATGATCGCTGAATAATATCAGATAAATGACCTTGATACAAAGATTCTTGCATAATAGCTTTTTTAAACACAGTTGGCTCAGCCCGAATCTTATCAATAGCTAGCTTAGCGATGCTATCATAAACTTCGGTAATACGCTTAGTAACAATACCCTTGGTCTTATCATCCAGTGAAAGCTTTTCGCGGCCCGGATCAAAGTTTAAATCTCCGATATTAAATCGAATATAGCCATCGAGCGAACGAGGATTAAGTGAGCTATCGATCTCATAACAGACGTTGCCCATGACAGCATATAGCTTGCCATATCCGGTAGCCACAGCAAAACCGTCGCCAGCAACCGAATATCTCTTCAAATCAGATTCAATCTCTTGTTTAATGGTAGATACATTAATATTAGGGATAACATCAAAGAATCTATAGACATAGCGGGCCTCACGATAGAATTCAGAAACCCGGTGGGCCTGTGAAGAAACCTTAACTAGCAAACCGTTTGGTTCGGTTGTAGGATTCTGCGACAAATTAGATAAAGTTGGCAACCCATTAGCATCTTTATATACCGAATAAATAGATTCGATTCCGTCAACATACGAAGTAACGGTAAATGAATCAACTAGGGCTAGGCAACTTAGACGGCCAATTCCCAAATTCCCAACATATTGATTAGATTTTTGTCTTGTGCTAGCAAAAGCCTGAGTATAAAACGTAAGCATTTGCTCATGCTCAATACCAGTTCCGTAGTCCCTAACTGAGAACCAAGGTTCAAAACTAGTTGGCAAATGAACGTCAAAAGATTGAGTATTTCCAGATTCCACATGGCTATCATAAGCATTACATGAAATTTCTCGAATAACAGCACGTACTTTATGGGTATAAACCCTGTCGGCCAAAATAGCAAACGCTTTAGCATCTGCTACAATTGTAAATTCGCTTTTTTGAAAATCTCCGCTAACACAAACATCTAAAACTTGGTCTGCTGTAATCATTATTGGCCCTTGGTGAGTGAGTAACTAACTGATGCGATAAGTATATCACAGGTGATAAATGAAGTCAATAGACAAAGGAAAAAATATGGGGCGGGTGGGCCGACCTACTCGGACTCGCCGATAGCCCTATGAATCTCTCTTCTAATTGGCCCATGCAATATTAGTAGTAGCCCCACAAGACCCGATACAGTTCCGCAAACGATTGAGAGCCCAATAGCCTGTAGGAACCCCAGAAAGATCAAACCTAGGCCAAGGCCCACGAAACCACCAAAAACGCCCGACATAAAAGTGCCGGAAGAAATAGTAGCAACCTGATCATTAATAATCTTGTCGGCGATTTCTTTTTCTTTTTTTGTAAAATCTTTATACTTTTTCATTACTAAATCCTCTCTGGAAATTCTACTTCGTAGCGTGCCTCCGCAGCCCGCCTCTTATTTCTATGATCCTGAATTTTTGCAATATTCATAAAGCTATATATATTTGTTTCCGGGCCCGAATCAATTAGGTCCTGAAAGCACGAATAGCAAATATAGCCATAATCTTCGGAATACCGGTCGCACATGATATTTTCACAACCGGCCCGACTACACGTTTTTACACCCATGATTCGCTCCTTTATAATAGCCCGTTACAGAATCGAACTGTATCTAAACCCTTAGAAGGGGCTTGTGCTAGTCCATCACACCCACAGGCCGTAAGTTAAACTTTCTTACACAAAGTCATATATTTTTCTCTTGCCGATTTTTGAACCCCGGCCTTAACTTGGTCCCAAGTCAGCCCCGAAGATTCAAGTTCGTCAGCCGATTCTTTGAGAACGTCCTCGCCCATCCACTTAAGGAATGTGCCCATGTTCTTCATTTCTAAACCAGCTACACTAACGCCCTGATCAACGCGAGCATCGGTAACAAAATAGTTAACGAATTCGTTGATAGAGTTCAGCACTTCCGGATCGACCTGAACCGTAGTTTTTGACTTAGTTACCTTGTGCTTCTCACCTTTAGCCTTAAGGGCGAATCGGTCGAACAACGCAAGGGTGCAGTAGTCATCAACATGTGGATAATATACCAGACCTTCGCACACACCGTCAACCCCAAATGTTTCCTTAACCCAAGGATCACAGGATTCGATAGAGTCTACCAGCTTAGATAATTCGTCGGCGATTGGCTGTAGATCATCGTTTAAATAATTAACCTGAAACGTGTGATTATACCAAGGAATTACATAAATATCCTTAGGATGATAAGCCAAATGAAGATTTAATTGATTAGGATCAACTTCATAATAAGGTTCATTACTAGTTGAATTATCACCGTAATCATAAATAATAGCGAACACTGCAAAAATCTTATTAGGAATCTGATTGATGGCAGTACCGCCCATGATACCGGGCCCGCACCATTCACCGAAAATCAAATTATCTCCATTCTTGAAATTTTCAAGGAAATAAGCCTCGTTAGCCTTGACCCACTTGGCGAATCCCTCGTGATCATCTGTTACAGACAGGTCCCGATTGCGTGACTGAGCAGTTACAACGCCGCCCGATACGCGAACACCAACATTGCATCCGTGAATTTTCACCTTGCTTTTATAGGTAATAACGCCCGGATTAAGTTCTGGATAGTTCTTAACCATCTTTACGATGTTGTGGAACTGTTCGATGTCGGAAAACTTTGTAAACTGCATGACTAATCTTTCTTTAGTGCCAAATGGATGTTTTTGAACTGCCCCAATTGTACCAGAAAAAATCTGTGCTGTCAAGGGCTACTGTGTTAAATTGTGTATTTACCTGCGGGTAGGTAGTTGTGATACCTATTCACCAAAATCGAAAAAATCTCAAAGCCAGCATTTCGTGTTGTCACAACCAGCATGTTTTGTGGGTTTTTTTATTGGAAAAATTATGAAAAAATGTAGTAAATGTGGGACAGAAAAAGAGCTAGAAGAATTTCATTTTCAAGACAAAAAATTGAATATTAGAAAGAGTGCGTGTAAAAAATGTAACAATAAGACGGATAGAACGTCTTCTGACCATGAGATAATAAATGGAAAAAAATATTGCAGCAAGTGCAAAGTAAACAAACCTATATCAGAATTTGGTAAATTCGACAAAAGTAAAAATGGTTATAGTTATAGATGTAACTCTTGCAATATTGAGGCGTCTACCAAATATTCTTTAAAAAATAAAGAAAAAATATCTGAAAAAAGAAAAATTTATTACGCTAGCAATAAAGAGAAAGTAAGGAAAAATGGAATAAGCTATAGAGCTAAAAATAAAGAAGTAATTAAAATAAAAAAGGCAGAATATCAAAAGCAAAATAGAGAAAAACTAAATGCGTACTCCAGAAAATACGTTAAAAAAAGAGAATCTATTGATCCGTGTTTTAAAATGACTAGAAGGCTACGTGCTAGATTATGGGCGGCGTTAAAGGACATTTGCAAATCAGAATCAACTTTAAAATTATTAGGATGTACAATTGAGGAACTTAAAACACATATTGAAAATCAGTTTCAGCCCGGTATGACATGGGAAAATTGGTCTTATTATGGCTGGCATATTGACCATATTCGCCCATGTACTTCTTTTAATTTAACTGATCCAATACAACAGAAACAATGCTTTCACTATTCAAATCTTCAACCTTTATGGTCGGAAGAAAATTTATTAAAAAATAGTTATTGGGAAGGTAAAATGATTAGGAGAAATGGTTTTTAGTCCTTTCTTAACGCTAATTTAATACTTTCATTTTCGTATGCTAAACCATTGGCCTTTAGGTGTTTGATGGCTTGGCCCACTGCCTTGCCACTGTCGTCCAAACCCAACGGTGCTAGTATATCACGGAGTTGGGCCACTGTCAAGGTATCAGGCAATAGATTCCTCAAATATTCGTTCTCGGCTTCTAGCTTATCGTCGGGCCGGGCCGCCAAACATACGTTATTAGTCTCGATAACCTTACGAATCACTTGATCTTCCGTAACATTCTTATTTTTCTCTTGTTGGGCTTCGATTTCCCCAAGCAGAAAAGTAAGTAGTGATAGCTCTTGAGCCTGAGCCCGGCGGGCCTGATCAATCAGACCTTTAAGTTCTTTTTTTGTCATTGTTTCTCCTTGGCCCCGCATGGGGTGCCATCTAGTTGAATATAATTTAGTAGTAAGCTACCGTATCCAGTCTGATAACCCATCGTGCTAATTGCAACGCCAACATTTCCGGGTGTAAAAAGTGCGTAGTTACCACTTATTTTATGCTTGCATCTAACGTTATCGGGCATTGTTTCGAATGTCCAAGGAACGTAAACTTGTGTTGGTGGGGGTGGTGTCCAGTTAAATCCTGTGCAGTCGGGCAGATATTCTACTATATCATCGGCAGACTTAATATCTTCATCAATATAATAGAATCCATTAATTTTTGTAAGATATATATCTCCATCTTGATCTATATACGATACTCTACAATCAGAAGAACACTCCTTTATTTCCTCAGAAACAATACCGTATACAAGTACAATATCTCCACAGCGAGTACGATAATAGCCGGTTTTATCAATTTTCATAATAACTCTACAAAGGAAAAAATAGGGGTGAATGGGCCGACCTAGTAGGACTGGCCCGTATAGTTAATCAATCCTCTTACGTTCGGCTAAGTAGCAATTTTCGTACTGCATCGGTCAAGGCCAATTGAAGACCAAGTTTCTTACAGTATGCGTCGTTCGGGTTACACTTGGCAACGCCCGTATACACGTTATCATCGTGGTCAATGATTGTAACCTCAGTCTTGCCACCACGAGGTAGGCAGTACTTCACACCTTCACCGACTTCGAAGTTAGGAAGCAGGTCTACTTTTACCCGGCCCTTTTCGTATCGGTTGTACATGCGATGGTGACGAACTAGCACTCGGAGTCCCATATCACGCAAACTTTGAACACTAACAATATTATCAACCATAATTACCTCAAAAGTTAGATAAAACAAATTATTATATACAAACAATCAACTACTCAACGTCTGACTATTGCTCGCCGGTCTTTTCAGGTTCCTTCGGTGTTTCAAACGCCCGAACAATAGCTGCAAGTTCCTTAAGAGACGATGTTGCCTTTGGCTTTAGCCGCATCTTTGGTAGAGTTACACCTTCCACTGCTAAATCTTTACTGAGTTTTTGTACCTTTTGGTAACAAGAATTCGGCATCAATTGTACTTCAATTGCAAAATCCTCATAAGTCTTCTCAGCCTCACATGCAGCCATGTACGCTTTGAGAAAATCCGCCGAACTAATACTGTTTTTCTTACGTGCCATCATATTCTCCATAGAATTAAAACTAGAATCACTTACTTGGGCAACGTGCCCTGTTCAACTATTATAACACATGCTCGGGGCCGTGTCAATCCCATCCCATAAAACAATTTTCGATGTTTATCGATTTGATTCTTTCGAACTCGACACACACAGAATCGTCCAATTCTTCAAACCCTTCGTTTAGAATAACCAATTCTTTCTTGCCGATTGCGACCGAATCGCCTATTTTCATTTTGTGAAGATCGACCGGAATAAACCTATTCTCATACAATTGATTAAGATAAATTAAATTATCGCCAAATACATACATATATGAGCTACTATTTTCATTGTCATATGAAAGCTTTTTGTATTCTACCTTTTCGCCCATAGATAGCTTAATTTCAATAATGTGCTTACATTCATCAACATTGAAATCGCTGGAAAAATCAATAAACGTTTGAATTCCGTGAAGACTGATCAACTTTATAATTTTATCACAAATATCATACGACAGATTATTAATCTTATCCAAATAAGTGTACATTTTATCTCTATATTTTTCACCTACTTCTAGGCGGCTTTCAATAAAAGCCATAGCGTCATCGGTTGACAAGTGAAAAAATCTAAAGTTAAACAGAAATCTTCCGGGCCGCCCGAAGAAATAATTGGAAAGCTTCGATCTTTGGTTGAACGAAACCAGATTAATTACTCGATTTTTTGTGTTGATTCCATCAAAAAACGAGAGCAGGCTATTACTAACGTCCGTATCGGTGTATATTTTTTCAAATTCGTCAAAAAACAAGATGCAATCAGAATTAATATTCGAAACTATTTCATTGAGTTCTTCTCCAGTCAGATCATCTTGAATAAAAATGACCGGCAGATTTAATTCTTTGCAGATATTTCTGATCGTTACCGTCTTGCCCATGCCGGAAATACCCTCGAAGATACAGCCAAAATTTCCTTCTGTGAGGCGATAGTGGCTCGTTAGAAAATCCTTAATGGAGTTACTACGTCCCCCAAGATCGATAGAATTAAAATCCTCGATTTTCTTAAGGAATATGTTTCCAAAAGCATCTTTGTCCGGAACATAAACCCCGATGGGCAATACCGAGATTGATTCCCCGGAGTTAAAACTAATTACTGAATCGTTTCTAATCATTTGTAGGTCCTGTGTTTAGTGAATTGTACCGTGTGAATTGTGCTGTGTCAATAGGGTTTTCGGGAAGCATTCGATTGTGTATTGCAATATCTACATGACCCATCTCATATTCTAGGTATTCCCTAAAACTATTGTAGTCGGGCCAGTAGTTCCATCTATCCTCGCCACGCTCGAAATAGTGCCCATTACCAGTATTGACATTCATTTTCTCAAATCCCATAGCCTTAGCAATAGGGTGCCACCGGGCCCGATCCTTTTCTAGCTCGTCAATTTCCATAGAGAATTTCCCTATAGAAATTTTAACCGGGCCGTATGAAATAGAGAACGAACGAGCTATATCTATTATGTTTACGGCTGTGTATTTATTGTTATAACTGGATTTTCTTCCATTATCATATGTTATTGTCCAGTAATCTTTTGGATAAGTCGCAGGAATATATTCTTTTTCTTTGTAGGTTAATCCCGCCGTAAACTTTGTGCCGCAATGTGGGCAGTAGGAAAAGTCGCAGGAATAACCCCACAGAAAATCCCGGTAACATTCGAGACATTGATATAGATCCATACCATCGTCGGCGTAACGTACTTTGCGGAAGGTATTTTTTAGCATTGCTCGTTCCTCGCGTAATTATTACCGGGCATTCGCCCATTCGCCACAACTGGCTCATCTAGACTATGAATATACCTCACGATATTATCAGTGTCAAGCCCATAATGATCTAATCAATAAATCGGCAAGATCGTACTTATCCTTGCGGGCACTCGGCTTTAAATCGAGTCTGTTCAGAGTAAGGTCCGATAACTTGATAATTTTAGCTAATGTATAGTTGCTATCAGCTAATTGCTTAATGTACTCAGCATATGACTCGTCTTCCTGTTTGGTTAAGCATTTAACATTAAGATACAAAGATCTATTAAATGCAAGAACCTCTATATCAGTTCCCGTATCCTCAATGAGATCGTGAGCGATTCCAATATTATACAAAAGTCCTATGTTTTCTTCTACGAATTTCCAATTCCATGTTGGAGTTAGATTTTTATAGTTAGCCAAGGCATACTCGGCCACAGGTACGCAGTGATGCGTAAAGTAATCCTCGCCTTGCCATCGGGTTTGGCCCGCGTGTGCTTTTTTACAAAATTCGAAAAATTCTTGATTATTCATTATTAAATCCGATCTACAAAAGAAAAAATATCTACCGGGGCCGCAGTTCGTCCCGGACTTCCATGAGGGCCCGCCCAAGCAGGTTGGCACCCCACCTATCCCGATTAGCCTCCGCATCCTGTTCGTTAAACCCAATGCCCCACACGCGATCATACGGGGAAGCCTCGACTAGTTCCGCATTGCCCGTATCTAAGAGGATTTTCAAAATATCGGGATTTTGTCTAAACTTACATTCGCAGGCGTGGGCGACCACATTATATCTCTCGATATCCCACAAATTATTATCAAAATTTTTCACTTGCCGACCTAGTTTTTTACACTCTCGTGGGTCGGTAGTGGCCATAACCTTCTGGGCTGTTTCAGTATCGTTAAATGTAACTGCTTTAAGATACATCATGTATTGTTCGACATGGCAAAAATCCACACCACCGTATTTAAATGGTGAATTATACCAGTTACTAAAACACCCGACCGGGCCCGAAGTGCCCCAAAAATAAATTGTCTTATTCATCTTTTATATTGCCCGCTGTACACAAATGGAGTTATTGAAAATTTGTTAGGTCCGTTATCTGATATACTTAAAGACACATATCCATGATCTAGATAGGTATCAAATGTTTTATTCTTAGTCCAACCTTTTTTCATTAATTCTTCCCTGAATTCTTCGATGCATTTTTTGCCATATTCATTATTAGCAAATTTTACCTCCGTTGAATAATTCGTGTCGGGATACTTCCTTCGTAACCAGCACATTGATATGTCGCACTTGTATTTAGCTAGCATACAGTGTACTAGGTATGTGAGGTTGTAACGATTAAATTTTTTCATCGGGCCACTTCCACACCTTAACTATATCATATCCACAAACTTTTGTCAAGACCCCAAGATCAAGACATTTTAGATCGTTGATCAATTTTTTAATTGATTCGTCATCATACTCGTAATCTAGCAATGACCCGGCCAACCATTCAAGTTCTTTTTCTTCGTACTGACTATGTTCCGGGCACGAGTTTTGAAATCTGCACCAAATAAGCATGATTATCCCTTGGTAATATTTTTAGAAACAAATTGATCTAGAACCTGCTGATAAGTTCTACAATCGGTTCTTGCTAAATTTTCTTTAACATAAACCACCATTTCTCTATGAAATCTTGAGAGCAACCGCTCAACTTCTTCTTTTGTGTAGAAATTTTCGTCTACATAGTCGTGCGGATAGTAGCCATGCATATTATTTATTTCCTTCATTAACAACGTCTTGATTTTCGCACATATACGGATTATCGAATTGTGCTAGCTTTTCGAATCTGTCGGCGAATATCCTCAATCGTCTGGCCGCCTCAAGGCAAATCTTTTTGCCGTTTCGGGATGTATTAGAAACCACGATTGTAACATCGCTATCCCCATCCTCTAGGCTAGCAATGGTTCCGTCGTTATTAAGCAGTGATAGTAAAATTTTTCTGTGCATAATCTTCCTTTGTGCGAATTACCCGACCCACTCAGGCCGACCCTTGAATTGTACCACAAACGCCCGCCTGTGTCAATAGGTCGAAAATCGATAACAGACTTTTTTGCTCTCGACCACCAATGAAAACACAGGGAAAAAAAACTTTGTTAAAATCGGCCCGCCAGCACAGGTCTACATATAGGTTATTATGTTATAACTCAATCCCAAGCTTACCCAAAAGTTACGTAAGTAACTACAAGCGGAGCGTTTACTACGAAGTAGTAACAAAATATGTGTAAGCATAAGTTATGTTATAGCATAAGAGGCCCGCTAATAAAATACATATATTTTTCTTCTTGCTATGTATTCTAACCCCATCACCCCCCCAATTGCGTTTACCCCCTCTTCCCCCCAAGAGAACTTTCAATTTGTAG
>JAULKP010041019.1:0-36702 GCA_032356005.1 Ulothrix subflaccida
TATACGCCAGCGTCGAGGGATGAAATCGTGTCTTTCCCGGAAGCTGCACGCGGATAACCCGCGCGCCGTGCTGATCAGCAAAGCGTACCGTCTCGCGCAGGTCTTCTATTGGCACATCAGGCCAGGCAACGATAGACGCGGTGTACCAAATCTGATGCCGCTTCATGCGCTCAAGAGACGAAATCGCCACCATTGGGTCGCGGTCCTTCATCAACCGCCGCCGTGTCTCAGGATTTGACGAGTTGAGCGAGATGGCCAGATCAACAGGGCGCAGGCGGGACAATTCGGCCACAACCTCTTCGGTCAGAAACCCGCCATGCGTTGTGGTATCAATTACTTCGTCCGGCGCGCGCTGCCGGACTTTTTCGTAGATAGCCAAAATGCTTGGGTTCACAAAGTCTTCGCCGAGATCTGCGCTCGCCGCAAAAAGACCATGCCCGCCTTCGATCATGTCCAGCCGAGCATCGGCCTCTTTCTCGGACAGGAGCGACCGGCCTTGGGAAATGACGACCGCATCGGGGCCTTCAACGGGGCTGCCGTACCGATAACAAAAATCGCAATCGAGATTGCAAACCGCGCTCAGCGCGCCAAGGTTCCATTTGACCTTATCCACATAGTCGCTGCGAAACATACTTGGATCGCGCAGCGCAAACCCCCGTGCGATCCGGTTTTCGGGTGGACTGCTATAGAATTGAAGAAGCGCCAAAACATGCGCAAAATACGAAATGCGTGGTTCGCGGAACGCTGAGGCCAAGGGTGTTCGATCCGATCTTCGCGTACTGCGCTTACCTGTCCCGCGATCACTGAGCACAATCCAAGGGGCCAGAGACGCGGCCTGGCGGTTGGCCCAATTTTGGATCAGCGCCGTGCTCATGGCTGGCCCCGGCGGCCAAGCGGGTCGCCCGTGCGCAAGTGGACCAATTGGCTGCATGGTAACCGGCCAGCAGCAGGGTGCTGATCTTCATCCAGGTCTCGGGCCGACGCGGCAACGCGTTGAAGTAAGGCCCCTCGCGCGCGAGATAGCAGTACGTCTTCTAGGCTGCTCTCGGAAAGGTTGCCGTACTGCATCTTGGGATGCCGGGACAAAGATGCTGTACACTTGGTGACAGTCCCGTCTGGCAAAAAAGTCACCGCATCGAGCCCCTCGCCACAAGACGGGCGCGCGGTGAACGCGGGCGTTGCAACAATCTCGAGCCCCGCGCGCTTACCGGCCCGCGCAGCGATGCGGTCTGTCATATCCGCATCTGGCACCAAGTCACGTACCGGTCGTACTTTGTGTGGTGCTGCGGCCCGAAGGTGTAACGCACGCACGTTGTGCCCGGCACAAAACCGCTCCAAGGCGTCGAGGCCTGCAAAGGTTGTGCGGGTCACTGTCGCTTCGATTGTGATCGCCAACCCGGCCGAAGCCAATTGCGCCACAGAGCGCATGAGCCGCTTGGTCTGGCCGGGGCGGCGCAGCAGTGCGTCGCCGGTTTCTGGGTCGACCGAATCCAGACTGATGCCCAACGACAAATGCCGCAGCGCAGATAACCGGTCGATCATGGTCCGAGACAGCGCCACCTTGGTCACCACATCCGAGCACATGCCGAGCAAATCCGCGGTCTCTAGGATTCCCACCAAGTCAGCGCGCAAGAACGGCTCCCCTCCACGCAACGAAAAGTTGCGTGCCCCAAGTGCCCGCGCTTGCGATAGGATATTGCAAACTTGCGCTCTGCTCAGTGTGCTGTCACTCGCCCGACGCGCAAGTTGCGTGGGGACATAGCAATATGCGCAGTCAAGATGGCACTGGTATGTCACGATCCACGTCAGATCGACAACTGACAGGGCCGGGGCGCTTGTCTCAGATGCCCGATTATGGGTCATTGGCTGACCGCGCCATCGCACCGCTCCAAGGTCATTGAGATGCTCTGACCGTCGCCTTTTGCGCAGGTTTCATGCGGCGCGTAGGCATCGATCACCAGAAAATCGCCCGGGGTTAATGTAACTTCCATCGCGGCGCGCGCGGCGAGAGTACCATAGAACTCAGACAAAAGTTGCGCAGCAAGGGGCGTAGCTTGGGCACGGCGCAAAGCGCGAATGTCTTCTGGTACAAGCGCGGCGTCATATATGCGCCAGGTCTTGCTCGATTGAATCTGCCATGTCACTACGGAGACCGGGTCGCAGTGTAGTTCAAGACCGCCACCGTCTGTCTGGACAAAAACCTTGGGATCCGACAGGCGCACCTGCTGGGCCAACACATTTGATATCGCCTGCTCCATAGAGGGAAAGTGCACGTTGCTGATCGTAAAAATACGGTTGTGACCTTGAGTACGGCCAAAACCGCAATCTGATTGAAACGCCGCAGACTCGTCGGCGGTGCCAGTTAAATTGGACAAACAAGACCAAGCATCAAATCGACCAATAATTGGTTGGGACATACTCGGAAGAGCCATCAAATACCCCCTTTGAATAGTTTTATCCTAGGTTGCACTTGCCGTTACGTCAATGCCGGTATGATCGCGCCTTCTAACCGTCTGCTGCAATGCCGCGACAGCAAAATGTATGTGAAACGCTTCTTCATTGCTGTGAGAAGCTGCATACAACAACTGACCGTTCGGAAAGGCTGCTCGCAGAAACGCCATTGCGTGTTCCTTGAAGGTTTCCACCCTGTCTTCGCCCCAGTTCTCCACGCCGGTGCCACCGAACCAGTTCTTGTTGACCGTCAAAATACCTTCACGCAGGGGGGCCTCGATATTGCGTGCCACGGAGCTTGAGGCCCTTGGGCCTTTCTCCTCTCGGCCTCTTTCCACACCAGCCAAAGCGCCTGTACGCCTCAAGCCTGTGGTGACCGTCGATCACGATTAACGCCTGTGTCTCTGGCCGACGCCAAAGGGTCATTGGGCCGAGCGGTTCACGGTGCCTTATATGAGCCTGTAACTCCTCCGCATGTGCCTCATTCAGGTCCTCATCACGGAATTGAAATGTTGCTGTGTCGGTGCTGATGTCATCGAGCCTAGCAAGAGTTATTCTAGGCTTTTTAAGTCTTTGTTTTTTATTGTTCATTTGTACTGGCCCGATTGCTGCTGATTGATCGAACTGGTCCAGAAAGCCTATGCAGATTGCATGCCCTATAGTTGCATAGCGCCAACCGAATTATGTCTCCTTGCAGCGTTCCCCATTGCGTCCATCCTGCTAGGAGGCTGGCCACATGATTGTTCCGGGCGGCGTCCTGTCGCCAAGTGGCAACCGCTGGATCGCGTGCAAGCCGGGGTTCTTTCTGCACGTCCGGGTTCTATCACGACTGTTCCGGCGCTTGTTTATCGAAGGGCTGCTGGCCCTGCATCGTGCAGGCGAACTTAACTTCTTTGGTGATCTAGCTGCGTTATCAGAACCGCAGGCCTTTGCATCATATCTCGCCCCGTTGCGCAAAATAGAATGGGTGGTCTACGCCAAACCACCCTTCGGCGGACCAGAGGCCATGCTGACCTATCTCAGTCGATATACGCACCGTGTGGCAATCTCGAACAGCCGACTGATCAGCGCTGACGCCAACACCGTCACGTTCAAATGGAAAGATTATCACGTTAAATCAGATGACAGGATATCCGTAATGCGCATCGCCACCGGCGAGTTCATCCGGCGCTTTCTGGTCCATGTGCTTCCGTACAGGTTCCATCGCATTCGTCACTACGGCATGTTCGCCCGTTCTGGGCGAAAGGCCAACATCGCAGAAGTCGTCCCACTGACATTACGAGAACCATGCCCGGACTTTGACGGCGCAATGCGGATCATCGAGACCTTCCCGCGCGGCCAAAAACCGCAATCCCGCGCACCACCCAGAAAGGCTGCAGCATGACAAGACGCACGTCACCATCCAACTGCCATACCTTGCACAGAATCCGCTTTCTAGGCCAATAAAGGCATGCCTGAAGCTGAATTTATAACGTCCCGCGCGCAGAGAATGCATCGAACGGTTCGCGCAAAGGATGTGCAGATACCTCAGATCGGTGGCAAAACCGGAAAACCTTTATAACCTTGGATCAATCACCCCAGGGTCCCCTCAATGCTTTGCCCATAGGGCTCAACCAGACCCCATGGCTTCCTCGTCATGTTTCCCAACACGGGCCACCGTCGCACATAAACGAAAAGCTGCGCTCAGGCGCGCATCACGGACCGCTTAGTGGGCACCGGAACATCGATGCACAGAGTCCGTAGGCAAGAACTGGCTTTCAGGCCTGCAGCCCACAATCAGCACCTTTTACAGATTCCATTAGACACTCCTGTTTCACTTTTTCTTGCGGTATTCGATCGTCATTCGACCCTCGCTTTACAACAAATTGCCAAATTTCTTGAAAAGCGCGGCGCTGGCCGATCCGAGTCCGGTTCGGTTTCATAATTGATATGCTGCTTGTTTTTGATGTTGCAAGCAGCGTTGTCGCATTGTCAGTTTCTTGATCTGTTCCTTTTCTCTCAGAATGGCCTTGTCGCGCCCGAAGTAGACGGCGTCCGACCAGCGCGGCAAGGTGTTGGCGTTCGGACAGGCAGCGTTGCGGTAAACACTGATTGGGATGGAAGCTGGACCGCCAGTTTACTGACTATCTTGCCCGGCAGCGGGGCCTGAGGGCGACCGCAGTACCGGAGCCGTCTCACATTTCAATCAGCATGTGATCCGCAAGGTTTGACGAAGGGCCCTGGAGTAAAGCAGGCCATCAGGCGCGAGAGCTATGGTCCGGGAGCAGAACGGCCCCCCCGTGCGACACCTCGATCACATGATCGGCCATCGTCAGGATCGTCGGGGAATGGCTGACGCAAACCACTACCTTTGTTCGTGCGATGCGCCGCAAATTCGTCAGGATTTTCTCTTCAAGGTCGCTTTCGACCGCCGACATCCCCTCATCGACAATAAGGATCGCCGATGATCGCAGCAGGGCACGCGCAAGGCACAGTCTTTGTCGCTCTCCGCCCGACAGCCTGTTGCCACCATCGCGAATGTGCTGGGACAATCCGTTGGGCAGCGACCGCACAAAATCGTCGGCGTGAACGGCCTTCAGAGCTTCCCACAGGTCCACATCATCGCGTTTCAGATTGGGCCAGCACAAATTTTCCCGAATGCTTCCATGAAAAAGGAACGATTCCTGCGGCGCGAACGAGATCCGGCGCTGCCATTCGAAAAGGGTTGCCGGTGTCAGGATAAGATCTCCGGCGCGCACCTCTCCGCTTGTGGCAAGGTAAAGCCCGGCCAGCAATTCGGCAAAGGTTGATTTCCCCGCCCCCGACGCACCGCTCAGGTGAACCAGACCGGTTGCAGGCAGGCAAATATCATCAATCCGCAGCAAATTAAGACGCGCCCCCTGTTCCTCGATCGTGACAGTAACGTCTTTCAGGGTAACTTCCGCAGGCTCTGGCACGTCCTGCTTTTTCTGGTTTGATCGCGCTTGCGGACGTGCCTGGCTTTGCTGTTCGATCAGCTGGCGGTCCGTCAGGGCGGTCGAAAAGGCAGGCATCGCAAACACAAGGGATTGAAAACTGCTCAGCGACAAGAGCAGGCTGGGGGCCAGTCGAACGATGATGACCCCCAGAACCAGCAATTCCGCCCCAGCAATACCGAGAAGTTGAAATCCGACCAGCATCAAGAGGAGTCCAGCCAAGGCACCGGATAATTCGATCCCGTAGCGAAATTTGCTTTGCCGCACATCGAAAGAAGTTTTCAGATTCCGCGTCTGTGTGATGAAACTTTCGAATTCGCCAATAAAGACATCTTCTGCGCCAAACACCTTCGAGGTCTTCAGGCCGTCAAGGAAATTGGTGGTCACAAACATGGACTTTCTGTTTTTGCGCGTCAGCGACTTGCCCATGCCGCCGCTTCCCAGAGACCAGAAATGGCCCAGCACGACCGCAGCACTGCTGAGGCCCAGCAGGATCAGGCCGATCATCGGGTTGATCAGAAATCCCGCAATCAGATAGGCCCCCGACAAGGTCATGGTGATAAACAATTTTGACAGGAACTGTATCGCGACGGATATGCGCGAAATTTCTGTCGTAAGCGCGTTCATCAGGTCTGACTTGCGCATGCGCCGGATGACCGGCCAGGGCGCATAGGCCAGGCTGGCAAACATCTGAAGCCGCAGATAATCGACATAACCGTTCGTCAGCACGGCAAGCCGCCTGTCCCGTGAAATCAGGAACAGGGCGCGCACCCCCATCCAAGCCAGAAAGACCAGCGCCAGCGCCAATAGTTGATGCGCAGTGTCAGTCAGGCCGACATAGGCCAAGCCGTCCAATATGGAACCGGACACGCCCTCTGCCTGTCCGTCGGCGGAGAACAACAAATGCCCAAGTGGCAACAAGAGCGCGAGCCCGAACCCTTCGACAAAGCTTGCTACCGTGACGACGCCGACCATCAACCACAGGTCGTGGCCGGAAAAATCACGCAGCGACTTCAGCAATTGCATCCAGTCGGCGATGGACGTGCCTTTCTTGCCGGAAAGGCGAGAGTTTTCTTCCATGGCAACGTCCTTTTGGATCAAGGTTCTGGCGGCGTATCACGGCAAAAAAACCACGTTGCCGATCCCTATGGATGGTACGGATAGCTTAGACTTGTTGCGCACAAGCGGCCCCGAAGCAAATTGGAAAATACAAATGTGGCACAGATGGCAACCGTTAGTGTCGCCGAGATCCCCGACCAGAGTGTTTTGGATTGCCTCTCCTGACAGTTAGCGGCACCTTCATACCATGATGAAGCGACTGACCTCTTATTTTCGGCGTACCCGACCGATCAGGCCGGTAGAGCCGATCTACCGCCCTGCCCTGACAACTGCGTTTTTTGCCGGTCAGACTGCCGTGATCGCTGGCGGCGCAGGCAAGATCGGTGCCGCGATTACGCGCGAATTGCTTGGGCAAGGCAGCGACGTCATTGTCATTGATCGCTGTGCCAATGCCTTGCGGAGGCTGGCCGACGCAGAGGCCAGCCCGCGCCTGAGGACTATTCAGCTTGATCTGACTGATGCAGAAGGGGTCCGGATACTCGACCTGCAAGCCTGCGATATTCTTGTGCTTGCGGCAGGGGTTCAGTTTGAAACTGATCTATTCTGCGATACCGACAAGCAGTGGAACGATTCTTTCCAGACAAACATATTGGCTCCGGCCCGTCTGACCCGCACCCTGATCCCGCATCTGAAAAAGAACGGCGGGTCGATAATAATGATAACCTCCATTCACGCAATGCTACCTTCTCGCTGGGCGAACTATGGGGCTGCCAAGGCGGCGCAGGCGGCAATGGTACGTGAATGGGCCGTTGATCTGGCCCCCCATGATATCCGGGTGAATGCGATTGCACCGGGGTGGGTGCATCCCGACGATCAAGTTTCCAAGCTGTCCCTATTGCATGGCCGACCGGTGCCGCCTGAATATATCGGACGCGCGGTTACATACCTGGCGAGCGACTATTTTTCGCGTTTCACCACGGGCAGCGTGCTGACCGTCGATGCAGGAGCGTCGCTTTATGGTGGCAGGGTGCCGTTTGACCGCCCCGCCAGAAATGAGACCTGAATGCTGCGTTATGGTCTGATTGGCGCGGGAAATGTCGGGCGCGTGCACCTGCGGTGGGCCGCCCGGCACCCCGATGTTCAGGTTTGCGCAGTTGCTGATCTGGAATTGGCGCGTGGTAAGGCGCTGGCTGACAGCTGCGGTGCACGCGTTTATGCCGATCACAGGCAGATGCTGGCAAACGAGACCCTTGATTTCGTGTCGATCGCTCTGCCCCATGACCTGCTGGCCAGCATCGGAACCGAATGTCTGCTGGCGGGCTGCCATCTGCTTGTTGAAAAGCCCTTGGCGCGCCATATCGGCGAGGCGGGGCAGTTGATTGAAAAAGCACGCGACCTGAATTTGCAGGTCGGTACATTCTTTCAGTATCGAAATTTTGCAACACCGAAACTGATCCGGTCCATCATAGGGTCTGGACAGATCGGCACGATCCGTCAGATCGTCTGGACCTGGCATGAATTGCGACCGCAGAGCTATTACGCCAATGTGCCTTGGCGGAAAAGCTGGGCCGGTGCGGGCGGCGGGTTGTTGATGAACCAACTGAGCCACGACCTTGACCTGCTGCGCTGTTTTGCGGGCGAGGTTGAAAGCGTCCAAGCCAGCCTTGCCACGCAAGCCCACGACATCCCTCTGGAAGACAGCGTATCCGCAACGATACACTTCAAGCTTGGTGCCATCGCAACGATCAGCGCATCAATCAACCAAAGCCGCGCCCTGACCTATCGCGCAATCATGGGCACAAAGGGGCTGATCGTCTTGCCGAATGCCCTGAACCTAGCCGACAATCCGGACGACATCGTCAAACTTGGTATCTATGCAGACGGGGTGGACACGGCGATCCGCACCTATTCGGACGACCATCAGCAATCCGAAATCACCTGGTCTGTCCTGCGCAGCAAGCGACCTGAAATGCGACAGAGGATTCCGGTCTGGCTGAAACGCCCGCTGCGGCGGATGGCCGATGTACTCTATCCGCAGCGGAATGAATGGAAGCCAGGCCAAAAACCCATGGCCGGACATGGTCGCATCCTATGGGACTTTGTCGAAGCGATACAGACAGGTCAGCCACTTGCGAACAGTATTTCCGCTGATAATGCCTATCGCACGCTTGAATTGGTGAATGCGATGATCGTCTCGGGTATCGAAAAGCGCGAAGTGGCTCTGCCGCTGGATGCCACAGCCTATGCCGCGCTTTTTGATCGTCTGGTGCGCGGTGAGATCAAATTGAACGGGGCTTCACATGCGACTGATTGACAAGGCAAGGCACAGGCTGGCGCGCTGGCGACGCCCCCCGTTGCATCCCAAGCGCCTTGTCGCCAATGCCGACGCGTTCTGGGACATCTTGGAAAAGAATGCTGCAATCGACCGTCTGGCCACAGGTTTCGAGTTCACCGAAGGGCCCGTCTGGCTGCCGTCGCGCGCAGCGCTTGTGTTCAGCGATATCCCCCGGAACACGATCCATGAATGGCGAAATGGCCGTGTGCGCAAAATCCGCAAGCCCAGCTGTCATGCCAACGGCAACACGCTGGACCAGGCGGGGCGTTTGTTGACCTGCGAGCATAGCAGCAGGCGCGTGACGCGCACGGAGCCTGACGGGACAATTTCAATCCTCGCCGATAGCTGGCAGGGCCGGCGTCTGAACAGCCCTAACGATGTGATCGTAAAGCGTGATGGCAGCATCTATTTCACGGATCCCCCCTTTGGCATCAAGCCAGACCAGCAGGAAACCGGATTCTCGGGGATCTTTCGCATCGCCTCCGACGGGACGCTATCGCTGCTTGATACCTCCATGCCCGGCCCGAATGGGCTCGCGTTTTCGGACGACGAAAGCCGGCTGTTTGTCGATGATTCGATCATCAAAGAGCTGCGCGTCTTTGATGTCCGCGCGGACGGCACCCTGAAGAACGGGCGTTGCGTCGGTGATATGGACAACGGCAAGCGCGGCAATCCGGACGGCATGAAATTTGATACAAAAGGTAATCTTTTTGTTACCGGCCCGGGCGGGGTATGGGTCTTTGCCCCCGACATGACCCATCTGGGAACAATCGAATTGCCTGAACTGCCGGCAAATTGCGCCTGGGGAGAAGATGGCAAATCCCTGTTCGTTACAGCCCGGCGCTCTCTCTACCGGGTTCGCTGCCTGACGGGCGGCCGGCTGCTGAGGGGTTGATACCGATGGCCAAACCGGATTTTCTTGTCATTGGGGCGCAAAAGGCTGGTACGACGTGGCTGTATCGCAACTTGCAGAACCACCCCGAGGTGTGGCTGCCACCGATCAAGGAAATTCACTATTTTGATCGCCGGATGCAGCCCCTCATCCTAGACGCGCTTGGACATAGACGCCAAAGAAGCATGCTTTGGCGCTGGCTTCGGCCCGGTCTGCAAAATGTCGCGCGCGATCCTAAAAGTCTGAATTGGCATGCCCGTTTTTTTCTGCAACCACGCTCAGATAGCTGGTATCAATCCTGCTTTGCGGGCGGTGACGGAATGCTGAACGGTGACATCACCCCTGCCTATGCCCGGCTTGGAGATCGATCCGTTGAAAATGTGGCGCGATTACTGCCGCAGGCGAAAGTGATCTATATTCTGAGGGACCCCGTTGAACGTCTGTGGTCGCAGGCTGCGATGTATTTCAGCCGCTACGGCTACACCTCTCTCAAAGATCAAAGCGACGCGGAAATAGAACGTTTCCTTGCCTGGGATCTCGCCCGCGCAAATGGCACCTACATCGCCAACATTGACCGCTGGCGTGCCTACTTTCCCCCGCAGCAGATCCACATCGCATTTTTCGACCAACTGGTGTCGGACCCGCAGGCCTTCCTGACGCAGGTGTGTAGCTTTTTGGGGGTTTCTCCGCCCGAACCCGACAAGGGCCTGATACAAAAGATCCACGCGCGAAGCTATCCTGCTATCCCCGACCACCATCTGGCGAAATTATCCAGCGAATACTTGCCGGAACTTCGCGCCCTGGACCGACGCTTTGGGAATGCGCACACCGCGTCATGGTTGAAACGCGCGCAACTGTCGGTTGGATAAATCGTCAGATCGCCCTGCCGCGGAGTTTTTCCGCGTGATTTCAAAACCATGAAGAAAGACAAGGCGTGACTTGAGTTCAGGGTTGGACTACATTTTCACTAAATTAGACATATGGGATACCGGACTTGGGCCGCCCCTCTTTTGTAATGGACGCCGATGAATTCAACATCTCACCTGCCAAAACTTCGCGAATTCTTTGCCTCTCTTCCCGCGTCGCAAATCGCGGCAGATGCGCTTGAGAATGATACGCCCCTGATTTCTCGTGGTGTTCTTGATTCCCTGAACCTATTCATGCTGATCACCTTTATCGAAGACGACCTTGGCATCATCATTGACCCGGACGATATTACGCCAGAAAATTTCGCGTCGATGGATGCAATAACCGGCCTTCTTGAAATCAGCGCAAGGGTGACACCGACATGATTCCTGAACGCGCCGATTTTGCCGTAATCGGCTCGGGCCCCAGCGGCTGCATGTCCGCAGGCCTGCTGGCCAAGGCCGGTTTTGACGTTGTGATGCTGGAACGTGATGCGCACCCTCGCAACACGGTCGGCGAAAACATGATACCGGATTTCTGGAAATTCACCGACATGATCGGTGCAAGCGAAGACATCAAGAAAGCAGGGTTTGTCACAAAGAGGGGGGGCCGGGTCCATTGGGACGGTCAGGTCGAACGCCTGGCTTTCCGGGACTTTGGCTATGATCGTCCTGGTCTGCACGTCGATCGCGACGAATTTGACAGCATCCTTGTCCATCATGCACAACGCCTTGGCGCGAGGTTGTTCGAAAACGTCACTGTCCGCAAGGTTGATTTCGGCGAAGAACGGCAGTCCGTCAGATACGATACTGCCGATGGGCCAGGCCAGATTTCAGTGCGCTATGTGATCGACGCCAGTGGTCAGGGGGGATTACTTGCAAGGCAACTGGGCACGCGAGTCACGAACCCCGACTTCCGGTTCATGGCGTTTTGGGGGTATTTCGAAAACTCGCGTTATTATGACTATGATGGCGTTTCGCACCCGCATTCCATGATCCAGGACATTCCTTGCGTCACCACGCAAGTCTCGCTGACCGAAGGCGAGCACATCGGCTGGGCCTGGCATATTCCATTGAGGAAATCGACAAGCGTCGGCTGCGTCCTGCTGCGTGAAACCGTGGTAAAGCTCAAGCAAAACTTTGACAACTGGGAAGACCGTTTCGAACATCTGGTCGGAAATGAACCCGTGCTGCAGCACCTGCTTGAGAATGCCACGCTGATTGACAAGAAATTCCACTTTATCAACAACTTCTCAGGTCATTCGAAACAAATCGCAGGTCCGGGGTTCTTTCAGGTTGGCGATGCCGCCGGGTTTTTTGATCCGATTTTCTCAATCGGTGTAACGCTTGGCCTCTATTCAGGCAGTCTGGCCGCGTGGTTCGCTGCTGAATGTGTCCGAAAGCCTCAGAATGTAGCGCGGTACCAGACCTACTTTAACCGGCAGATGTTGGGGCGCATTGAACTGGCGCGGGGTATCGCCCTGCCCCATTACGCAAGTTCCCCCTTGCAGGAGGACAGGGCGTCACAGACCCTGAGATTTACCAGTGACAATGGCATTGACCTGCTGAAAAGCGCAGCGAAAATGCCCAAACGCGCGTCGAACCTGGACCGCTTGTTAATCTGAACTGGGAAACCACGAACAATGCCTTGGCATGGACGGATTTTGGCCTGTTGCCAAAACGCTAATACACCCCGTTCTCACTGGTCTGCCTTGTTGACACGCCAAGCGCTTCGACGCTTCCTTGGACACGATCATTGCTTGGCATAAACCTGGTTCTTGGTCAGCGTCTTTGCGATCAGTCCTAGCAACGAACACCTATCGCCGTAACACTTCAGGGGAATGGCCGCTGTGAAATTATACAGGTACTTGAGACTTATCTTGAGCAGCGTCCGGCGGTTGGGTTTCTTCGGCTTTGTCGTCGTGGGTGTTCTGAGTTTCGGCCTAAGGCTTTCCCCGACAGGTGGGATCCGCCCTTATCAAATTGCCTTTCGTGGCTTTCGATGGACGCTGGAAAGACGTTTTGGTCAAATCTGGTTGCGGTGGCAACACCCGGAGTTTCAGTCGTTTCTTTCAGAAATCAGTTATTCAGGAACCGACGTGCCACGCCGGTTTGCTCTGTACTACCTCGGACACTGTCTGGAACAAGGCGCAAAGACGCCGCTTTTTCAATCTTTCCTCCAAAGATCATTTAACGCGCATTCTTCGGACCTGATAAAATGCGAATTTCCCTTTAGGAACGAGGCAGTTATTTGTGTCTATGCGCACCAATCAATCACGAAATTGTCTCTTTCCAGAGTCACACAGGAGACCGACATATTCTTTATCGGGCGTGGTTTGAAGCAGGACGGCAAAAAGGTCCTGGATCCCGACGTCCGCGCGACAATCATGACAAGGCAGTTGCTCGAAGCCCGCAGACGATTGTCCAAGAACATGCTTGTCGGTATCCTTCCTGATGGTCAACAGGGCACACGGCACCTCACCGCGACCTTCTTTGGAAAACTTCGGCCTTTCAAGCCGGGGCTTGGAACCCTTGCAACAATGACCAATGCGCCTGTCGTACCGATTTGGAATACGCTATCGCAAGATGGCATCATTTACATCAACAAGGGAAAAGCCTTTGCCTCCGACACAAACGGAGATCCGGAACAGCGTGCCATGCAGTACCTGACACAATATACAACCGTGTTGGAGCACATTTATGAAAAGCATCCCGAAACGGTGCAGCGCAAATTCATCAAACAGTTCCTCGGATTGGATTTACGCCCCCAGACGGATCACCTAGAGCCCAGCGAAGGCTGATCAGATCTATTTATTCAAACGATAGCCATATTCGCCCAAGTCTATTTCTGTCAGCGCCATCGTTTGGTGATTGCTCTCAACATAGTAATCCTGAATCATTTCCTCGATCACGCGCTGGTACTTTTTCTTAACAGTCCTGCTCCATCGATCAGGAAGTCGGCGGCTGAAACTTTTCAGTCGGTGCTTTATGACGTCATTCATCCATCTTGACGAATAGAATATCGGCCGCCTCGTCAGGCCGGGCCTTGAAGGGGCTGCAATAAAATTGATCCAACGTTTTAAAGCTATACCGAAAAATGGAATTGACGGGTTAAGCCTGCTGTTCAAAGCCACCTCGGTCGTGTCCAGTGTAGTCTTGGGCAAGCCACAAAACTGCAAGATCCGGTCGATATATTCGATGGGATCGACAGCCAGCATTTCATAGGGCAGCACCAAAACTTTATCGGGGCCGAACGCATCCTGATAGCCCTTGATAAGGTGGTGATATGCAAAATGCGAACGGTGGAACCGAAGAAATCCATTGGTTTCATTTGTCAAAAACTGGGCAAGCGTATCTCTGCCGCCGTGACGCACAAACTGATTATAGGAGGATAAGAGGATCGCATTCTGCTCTCGGATGACAATCAACACCCGCGCGGACGAGGCAGCCGCCTTGAGCCTCTGGGCCGTCCGCAAGCTTTCGATGCCACCCGAAAAGAGTTGGCCTGACAAACTCTCATTGGTGTACACCGGATACCGACCTGCGCTGGCAATCTCCGAACAAGCCGCCTTGAAACGCTGTGTGACGCCGGGCTGATCGAATAGATCCATGTGTTGAAAGCATATTTCTTTCTTCAAGAACCTGTCGTCGTCCGAAATCGTCCCAAAGGCGAATACTTCCCCATCAAAGACACGGTTCTGCAAATAGGTTGACCCGGTCTTGTGATAACCGATGTGTAAAAGCATATCTTGATCCAAGCTAAGGCCTTTCCAAAAATCGCGATGGGTTCGTGATTACACCATATCAGTCGTTTGTCAGCCACTCACGCATGGTCAGTGTATCGCGAACGTTGCTCCGTCCTTCCCTGCTTGCCAGAAATACTTTCGCAAACTTTATCCTGTCGCCGAGGAATGCGATCCAAAGGCGCAGAAAGCTCCACTCCTCGCCACCCTCAAGGTCAAACTTCCTGCGGCGGCCTAGCAATTCTTCCCTCTTCGGAAACAGCCTTTTCAGCAAGGGCCAGAAAGACTGCATTCCTTTTTGGTGCACGACTTTTCCCAAATCGATGACGTTTTCTTCCCAGCCGCTTTTGGTTCTGCGCTGCAGAACAAGCCGCGTTGCCGCTTTTACCAGCGCTGGTGATACCTTCTCGGAGGGAATTTCAACGCCCAGAAAATGAAGCGTCAGGGCACTGCCGCGGGCCATACCGAACCTGCATGCCTGTTCGTGAAATGCCTGCGGGTCCACCATGCCGCTTTCGATCAAGCGCTGGATATCCACCAGAAAAAGCGGTCCGTTCTGAAAACAGTCCTCGTAAATGGCATGGGACAGAAGATGCAATGCCGTGGCCATCGGGGTGGGACAGGGCAACGCGCTGCCGGAAATGGGAAAGGTCGCGCGTCCATCCCACAATCCGGCGGCAAAGGATTCCAATTCGGGTGACGCGTGATCCGCAGCTTGGGGAAACAATCGGGAATGCAATTCCACAGCGATGATCCGGTTTGGCGACCATATCGGTGACAGATGCTTGAAGGTATCCGCGTCCACGTCCACTTCGGTGCCTGCAAATTCGGGAATTTCCCCGCCCCCAAGCGCCATGATACAGTCTCGGGCCTCAAAGAGGTTGTCCTTGGGTACCAGGATGTCGATGTCCCGGACAGGTCTTTGGCTGGGGCCCTCATAGAACCGGAAGGCCAGCGGCACCCCTTTGAGGAAGAGATGCGGGATATTTCTTTCGGCAAACGCCCGGTGGATGATCTGGCATTCGCCCCCCATCAGCAACTGCCGCGTTCCCCATTGCCGGGCCGATACGATAAGGTCCTGCATCACATCCTTGGGCAGTTGCAGCGCAGAGCTGTTCTGGATCGTGCTGAGCAAAAATGGCAGGGCACGTTGCTCACGCAGTCGGCGGGTGATCGCATCCCATGTCTGCGGGGTCAGCGCATCAATCTGGCGTTGTTCGACCGATCCCGGTCGGAGCAGCAAACCCAGCACAAGGTCGAACGGAAGATCATCCGGTACTTGATGGCTCATGCCGGAATTCCATCCAGAAGGGCGCGCGCTGCAAGTCGGTCAATCTTGCCGGTGGCGGTCCGGGGCAGCCTCGTAGAATTTTGCAGGATTTCGGAGGGTACCATGTAAGTCGGCAGGAAGTCGCGGCAATGGGTTATCAATTCGGTGTCAGGTACCGCGCCCTCCAGAACGACAATCGCCGCAAGACGGTGGCCGATATCGGGGTCTGGGCGTCCCAGAACGATGGCTTCTTCCACTGAGGGGTGCCGCAAAAGTACGCTTTCAATTTCGCCGGGCTCGATCCGGACACCGCGGCTTTTGATCATGTCGTCCAGTCGCCCGAGGAAATAATATACACCGTTGTCGTCGCGGCGGACCCTGTCACCCGTACGATAGGCCAACGCGCCCTCTGTCCTCGCAAGACGGACAAACCGGGCCTGTGTAAGGTACGGCAGGTTGCAATATCCCTGCATCAGCGAAGGCCCTGATACCAGCAATTCGCCGGTGGCGACACCAGATGCAACGGTGCCGTCTTCCGCGACGATCGCAAAGATGTTTCCGGCGCAGGGCCTGCCAATTGGGATCGCGTCGCCCTCAAGCCGGTCTATTTCAAAATGCGAGACGACATTTGTCTCCGTCGGGCCATAAAGGTTGTGAAAACGCGCGTCGGGAACTGCCTGCATGAGCGTTTCGAGCTGTGCTACCGGGAACGTCTCCCCCGCGAAAAGGACATGCCGAAGCGAAGTCATCGAGTGTTTGTCGAGCCTGCCATGTGATGCCAGCCTGGTCAGGACGGCCGGCACGGAATACCATATCGTGATCGCATGCTCTTGGATGTAGCGGCTGAGAGAGGTCGGAAACATCATGCGCGCGGTTGAGATCATGTGCACACAGGCCCCGGTCTGCACCGCTGCAAAAATATCGAAGATCGACAGATCAAACGAAAGCGGTGCCAGACTGGCAAGCCTGTCATCCTGTCCGATGCCGAAACAGGTGCTGGCCCAGTCCACGAAATTCAGCGCGGCATCGTGGGTTACCATCACCCCTTTCGGTACTCCGGTGGATCCCGAGGTATAAAACACATAGGCCAGACGCCCAGGCTCTGCCGCGGGGCATTCCATGCGACCAACCAGCCCTGTTAGCATCTCCATATCCACGGCGACAGGAACTGTCCCCGCCACGCTGGCATCCCCCAGACGATCAAACCCGTCGTAGTCCGTCAACAGCACCTTCATATTGCAATCCTCGGCGATAAAACCGACGCGTTTGGGCGGGGCGAGTTCCGAGATCGGCACATAGGCCGCACCGGCCTTGAGGATGGCGAAAATGGCAATCACGGCGCAAAGCGATTTGGGCATCCACAGCCCCACACAATCGCCGACTTGGACGCCAAGATCGCACAACCTTTGCGCAAGACGGTCGCTTAGATCGTCAAGTTGCGCATAATCAAGGGTTTGCCCCTCGTAGAAGACCGCCTGATTGTCTGGAAAAGCCTGCGCCGTGTTCTTCAGCAAATGCGCCAAGGTCGTCACGATATCACCCGCAGCATCTTTGCGATTGTGCGGCGCTGGATATCACTGGTGCCAGAATAGATCTGGCCGCCCAGAGCGTCGCGCAATTCACGCTCGATACCTGTCACACTCAAATAGCCCTTGGCGGCAAAGATTGCCAAGGCGTCTTGGCAATTTTCCACCCAAGCGTCCGAAATCGTCAGCTTGACCATCGACGCTTCCAGCGTGATGGACCCGCCCGAACCTTTACGCACCGCGGCATCCCGCAACACAAGACGTGCAAGGGCTGTGCGCCGATACATCTCGGCCAGACGCCCATAGACCGATTCGAATTCGGCAATCGGCTGATCAAACTGCTTGCGGTTTTGCGCATAGTGCTTTGATGCCTCGAAAACGCGTTCCATGGAACCGATCGCCGGGGCGAGTATGAAAGCCCGCTCGATCTCCATGGCCTTCAGAAACAGCGACAGGCCCGCACCTTCGGCACCGATCCGTGCAGACTTGGGTACAAGGCACCCGTCAAGTTCGACGTCGCCCATTGACGCTGTCCGCAATCCCATCTTGGACACCGGTGCAGGTGTCGTGAGACCCGGTGTGCCGCGCTCGAGGCAAAAGGCGCTGAGCCCGAAAGCCAGATTTCCCGGCCTCGTCTTGGCCAAGACAACCAGAACATCGGCAACGGGCGCGTTGGTGACATAGCACTTACGCCCCTCAAGCCGATACCCGCCATCGACCGCGACGGCAGTGGTCGAGATAGCAGCAAGATCAGACCCTGCCTCCGGCTCGCTTACCGCCAAGGCACCGATTTTTCGACCTGTGGCAAGATCGCGAATGATGTCGGCGTTGCGGGTACGATCACCTGCCAACAACAGCGTAAGGCACCCCCACAGATGCGCCCCCAGCGCGACCCCAAGGCCATTATCGGCGCAGCCCCGACCAAAGGCTTCCATTGCGATTACCGCCGACAGCGGATCAAGCCCGCTGCCACCCAGATCCTTGGGCACCGTCAGACCGCAAAGCCCCAACGCACCGCACCTGTCCCACGCATTTTTGTCGAATTCTTCTTGACCGTCATGCAGTTCAAGACCGTTCGGCGCGATCTGCGCGGCACCGTCAAGAATGCGGCTGTACAAAGCGGTATGTTCCTCTGACAAATACTGCATCGTCTAGCCTCGCATGCCGTTGCGGATGTTCCAGAAAATCGACTGCGCCTGCTGTGCCAGCCCGTTGATGCGCGCCTGACCTGAATGATGCCCCAGCATCTCCTGTGCGTCAGTCGATAGCTCAAGCCCTAGCGTTTTCTCAAGAAACCCAAGAAGATCTCTTAGGGTTTTCTGCTTTCCCTCGGCTCGGGCGCGATCAAAAATCGGTTGCCATGAAATCTGTTCGCCGGAGTATTTCACAAGACACGCCATGTCCAGAACACGCAACAATGACTGGGGCCGGACCGCAAGAAAGCTGCACCAAAATTGCCGCGTGGGATCAAGAACAGGTATCGCAAAGACATCCGTGTTGCACGTGCCGCCAAGGGTCTTTGGCCCGGCCAAACCTCTTACACGCAATATGGCCTGATCCGTCACGCGCCACCCATTGCACGCTGTCGAAGCGAACGGGCCAGACCCAAGCAGGCTTTCCAGTTCCGGGCGATCAGCGGGCGCGCAATACAGGGCCACTTCAAAGATCGGGCGCATCCCGGCATTGGGATAACGGACAAGAGCCAGCGCAAGATCGTCGCCCAGACAACAATCAATCCCAGACTCCGCGATCTTGCCAAGCAGCGGGGCCATCTTTTCCCGTAGCACATTGGCATGGAGCCAAGATTTGTTGAACGCACCTCTCATGCGCCTCAAGACAGCTGTCGACGGCTGATCAGCGACGCCATGGAAAGCTGCCGGAACCAGCAAGGAGCCTGTCGTCATCCTGTTGAAATCTGCCGTGGATTGCCATTCGGTCCAGGCATTCTGCTTGATCGCACCGGGGCCGAACGCAATCTGCATCAGACGGATATATTCCGCAGAGAGCTCTTCGATCCGCAAGGGCGGCTGAAATATCTGGCGCATGGTCACATCAACTCAGGAAAGGTTAATGCAATCTTATCCATCAGTTGATCGTAATTGGTCAACACGTCCTGCACCCTTTGCGGGGTGGTTCGATGGGTCTTCGCACTTACCTCGGCCAAGTCGACATTCAGGTATCGAAAGATCCTGTCGGCCGTCGGTTGATGCGACGTTTCCTGCTCCAGATCTTCCTCATAGATCAGCGAAAGATGCGGCACATCGGCGAGTACCTCTGCCTCACAAGCAGCATGGTGTTGTCTGCGCCGTATCCGTTCGATGACCTGATCGATGTCGATCTCGACCATCGGCTGAGGTGCCGATATCGCTTTATGGGCGACCCACTGGCCACGCTGGACGGCAAGGATCGCAGAGATGCTTTGTCGAATGATATTTTCCCGCCGCAGATGCAGAATATGCCATCCTTGGTCAGACAACCCCTTGATAAATCCTTTCGCGTCGATCCTTTGGGTGTTCAGCAACTGATTGACCTGGATATGGCAGCCATAGAACGCCGGCTGCGCCGCTCTGGCCTTGGACAGAACATATCGCGACGGCCAAAGGACGGGCTGTTGCAGTATTTCCTTGCCGAAATGCAGTTCCGGATGCTGGTTCAAAAGCGAATGCAACAGCCATGTCCCCGTGCGGCCCTGTGCAAAGATCACACAACCCGGTCGCACCGGAGCCCGCGAGTTCCAAAGGTATGCCGGGGCTTCATCGACGGCAAAGCGCAGCAAGCGGTCCTTGCTTGATCGTGCCTTGCGAACCAGGCGCATTAATGGTGCAGGTCTGGTCATGGTTTGTTGCGTCGCGCCAGATTGCGCCTGATGACTTGCAGATATTCCTGCATCATTCCGTTCTCTCGGCTAAGGTTGCCTGCATGGATGCGCCGCCTAGCCAGAAGTCGCGGCAGCAGCGTTTCCGTTTGGCCGCATGCCCGGGCGCGGGCCACCCAGTCGATGAATTCGCCACCTTTCAGGTTTTCGTCAAACTGCCCCACCGTTTTGAAAAGATCAGACCGGCAGACAAACGTAGTTGGCAGGTAACCGGCCTTCGGGTCTGACACATCCATGGCAGTGCTGCGCATCTCGGGGGGGCAGTCATCGCTGTAGAATTTTTCGATCATGCAGAATGCCATATCGCTTTGTCTCAGCACCTCAAGCTGGTGTTCAAGCTTTTCTGGCAGCCAAAGGTCGTCGGCATCAAGAAAGGCCAGAACACCCCCTTGCGCCTGGGCAACGCCAAGGTTGCGGGCACTTGCCGGGCCGCGGTTGTCTTGCGACACCAGCCGTACACGGTCTTTGTATCCACGCGCAATATCCACGCTTTCATCGGCAGAGCCATCATCGATCACCAAAATCTCGTCTGGCTGGCGTGTTTGCCGCAGTACGCTTTCGATGGCCTCGGCCAGATAGGCCGCCCCATTGAAAACGGGGATGATCACGCTGAGATGCATCGCCCGGCCCTCTGCCTTGCCAGACGGCCATACAAGTGCACGTAGGCATCGACCATCTGCGTGCTGGTAAAGCGACTGCGCACCAATTTAGATGCTTGCCGCCCCATTTCCCGGGCTTTTTCAGGGTCAGTGAGTACGCGCAAAATCGCATCCGCCAAGGTTTGCGGCGTCAGAGAGGACACGAGCAAACCAGATCGTTCGTGTTCGACGATCTCTGGCAGACCAGAAACACGGGACCCGACGATAGGACGCCCGTATCCCGCTGCCTCGAGCGCAACCATGGGCAGGTTTTCCGTCGCCTCGGAGGGTATCGCAACCAGTGTCGCCTGTCGCATAAGCGCCCCCCGCTCGGCGGCGTCCACCCAGCCGGTAAAGCGGGTACGCTCCGCGATCCCCCGATCGCGTGCAAGTGCCTCAAGACGTTGCCGCTCGGGCCCGTCCCCGGCCAGGCACAAGCGCAGCGTGCCGTGTGTCGCCATCACCTGCGCGGCCGCATCAATCAACCGATCCACCCGTTTCCAGTCAACCATCCGCCCGATCCAAAGGATCGTTGGCGGTTCGAACGGCAGCGCAGGCATGTGTGCCGGCAATTCTTCTGGGGGAATGCCGTTGTACACAACACTCGAATGTTCAGAAATTTCAGGGGCGTGGGCCAAGGTCCAGTCCAGCATATGACGCGACACCGGAGCCACCCAATCTGCCTTGCGCACCGTATCAAGATAGAGCGAACGGTTCGGGGTGATCTCGGGGGAGACTGAATGCACGGTCACCAGCGTTGGCACACCTGCACCATCGTTCGTGTCCCAATGAAACATGCTTGACGGACCGCTGAACTGAATATGCACCACATCGGGGTCAAACGCCTGCTTGATCTCGCGCAACCCCGCTCTGGCTTGCAGGATCCCCCTCAGATCGCGATGAGCAAGGGATGTCAGCATCGGGAGACGGAACAACGGCATGCCCTGCCACGTGTCGATCTCACGCAGCGACACGTCGCATTGAGAGGTAACGATCTGCACTTCGTGACCGCTCTGTGCCAAAGCGGACAGAAGATGGGCGCTCATCGTCTCGATACCACCGACGAAAGGCACAAACCGTTCCAGCATGTATAGAATTTTCACGTGAGCGCCCCCTACCCCACATGCCGCAGGTCGGAAAAAAGTGGGGAAACAATAATGCCTTTTTCGCGGCGACGCAAAATCGACTTGTGCAGCATCAAGAGATGAAAACGTTTTTTCTTTCCAAAGTCTCGGGTCAGATTGTTGTCATGCCTCCTATGCTCCAGCACGACATCATCGTGGATCCTGATGGCCAGCTCCGCCTCGCGGGCGCGCAGATACCAGTCCATGTCGTCGGAATACTCAAGCTCGGGGTCCAGATGGCCGATCTGGTCGAATGCGCTTTTGCGAAACAGGGCGCAGTTCAGGCTGGGCAGAATAAACGCCTCCGAATGCAGGTCGTTCATGATCCGGGTGTGGCCTATCACGACATCTTCAATATCAAGCAGGGGCCCTTGGGTCGCCAGCTTGCCCGAGCACCAGATATCGTCGGCGTCAAGAAAGGCAATCGCATTGCCACGCGCCAGGGACAAACCGAGGTTGCGGGCATGCTGCGGGCCACGGTTCTCTTGATGGACATATCGAACCAGGCCGGGGAACCGCCGGACAACAGAGGCGGTATCGTCAGTCGAGCCATCATCGACCACGATGATTTCCTCGATTGGCCAATCCTGCAGTATAATACTGTAAAGCGCTTCGGCAATAAAGGCTTCACCGCAATAGACGGGCATGATGACACTGACGCGCCAGTCCGTCATGGCGCATCCTCAATCAACTGGCGGAGCGTAGAGGCGGCATCCTGCGGTCGCGACCCCGGTTCGAGCCGATAGGCCGGCACGGCCTCGACGGCCCGCTTCATCTTGTGCAACGCGTCCTGCGCCATACCGGAAAGCTGGAGGATCGTGCTGGGAGCCAAGGCCATCAGGGCCTCTTTCGCGGTTGCCGGTGCAAGCGACATCCGCCCCCCAGCAATACGCCTTGGTAGAATGATCGCCTTGAGCGCGGCCTCGGGCTGTGTCGGCACGCCCGGATGCAGCATGAGAATGGATTTCTCGTCGGCTTGGCGGTTACCCGCTTTGACGACAAACGGCTTCAGATGACGTAGCATCCCCAGACTGTGATCTGTCAGCTTGGCACTGCTGAACAGACTGTGAACACGGGGCGTCGCCCCCTCCTCGAAGCCCGTCATCAGGCAGTAATCTTCTCCCAAGAGTCGCAGGTTGGCTGAAACACAGGCCAGCGCAGTAGTAGTCTTGCCCACCCCACCTCTTCCGACCAGCACCACAGATCCTGCGTCGGTTCCCAGCGCCGCCGCATGGATCAGGATACCACCACGCCAGGTGAACCATGCCTGCAAAATTTCGCGCAGCGGGGCCGCGTCTTCGTAGGCCGGCAGTTTGCGGCTGTCCGAAATCCACCAATATGCCCGCCGTTCCCGACGCGAAACAATTGACAAGATGCCACAATATAAATCGTAGGCGACGCAATAATCGCTGGAATTCGCGCCTGTGACCTCGCGCCGGGATGAAAACCGGTCAAGCGTCCAGGGCATCGTGGGGGCACCGATCGTTGTGCTGGCACCATCCCATATGCTGATCGTCAAGTCCGCCTCACCGTCATCGGTTTGCGTGTCAATCAGTCGGTGCGACAGTGCCGGAAGGATGTGATCCACCAGCGCATCACCCGCGAATTCCAGACGCAGCCGCTGCCCAGCCAAGTGAATATCATGCTCGATCGCCCCGACCCGGTCGATGGCTTTTTGAAATCGTCCCCCGACGTGGCCAAACAGGGTTGCGGTTTCTTCAGCTGGGCCGTGCATTGGGCCAGCCACTATCGTCCACATCATGGATTGGGTCGATTGTCAGCAGGTCCTGCAAATCATTGTAGGACGTCATTGCGGGCACCTGCCAGCTCTTCAAGGGGCTATCCAACCGTGCCGGCAGTGCCGAAGCCATATCGCCCTCGACAGCAAGGATCAGCCCGTCCGTCTCGAGCGCTAGCACAAAGGTCCGGACATCATCCGACATTCCGGGCTGCGCCGAATAATGACCTTCCAGCAGGCGACAGAAATCGCTTATCCGGCCGCCAATGACCAACATTTCCCAGATGTCAGTCGCCGCACCATAAAGGTTGTAATAAGTGCCCGACTTCACGTTCAACAAAATCGTTTCACCTTCAATGGTGTCGTGTATCAAACCGTCTGGAACGACACGATAGATAGGGTCTTGCATTCTGTCTTCTCCGTTCAAACGGGGCATAGCACTCTATAAAGTACATTCATGTGTCATCGGCCAGCCAAATTCTCGTACCAGTCATTTGTATAACGATTTGGCAAAAGTTCGCAAAGCCGATTTGTCGAGGGCTCAAGCTCTTTGGCAAGCGCGGCGCGAACGCCGGAGGGCATCGCGGGATAGGCGGCACTTGCCAAGGCCGCAGGCGGTCCTTCGCCAACAACCTGACTATACGTCCCGAGGTTGAGCCAGCGGCAAAGGTCATCCAGAAATCCGACCGGGTCATCCTGCAACTGGTCGTAAAAGCCGATATAGAGACGGTCTCTTGGAAAAACCTTCAACAATCGCTCTATCGCGTTCGCATAGCTGGATTTTTCGATCGCCCCCGTGTCACGCAAAAGACCCAGAAGCTTTTCCGTATCCCAATCAGCGTCGATTGTCTGGCCATGACGGGCTTGCAAACGTCGCGCTAGACCTGACCAGCTTCGTGCCAAGGGCTCGCGCAGCACGTAAACCAGCTTGAGATCGGGAAAGCCGTTACGCATTCCGCGCAACTGCGCATCGGTCATCCCGCTATAGGCATGGCAGATTTCACCGGACATCCTGCCCGGCGGCGGGCGCATCAGGGATGCGTACCATCCATCGTTGCGGGTCATGCAATAATAGCGGACGAACCAGGTCAAATTGGACAGGGTCACCTGCCGTCGTCGCAGCAACCTGTGCATCTTGCGCAACTCCACAAGGTCACGGTTGTGCGCAATCATTGCCATCAGGGACTTGTCGCTTGTCCTGACAAAATACCGCGTTGCCTTAAGAGGCGGCAACCATATCTGGGGATGACGACGCAACGCATGGTATAGCCATGTCGTGCCGCATCGCTGTTCGCCAATACACAAGAACGCAGGATTCTGAGGCATTATCGGGGCCGGCATGCGGTAACAAATCTCTTGTGATGCCATAGAAGATCAGTACGACATGTGATCTAGCCTTGCAACGACAACGGTATATGCAGACAATTTCGCGGGGCACCCTGCCCTGAATCGGTCCTTAAAAAAATGCCTTCATCCGTTCTTATCGTCGACCGCGTACCGCATCCGGTTTTCAACGGGGTCACCCGCTATATGGAAGAAATTGCGGCGCGCGCGGCGCTGGCGACAGACGATCTGGAGATCGCAGTTCTGTCATGGGGGCTGCGCATGCAGCCCGATCTATGGAAACGGCTGAGCAGCACGCGGCGCGCCCTTCCAGCGCGACTGGTTCAGCTTAATCGCCAGTACCTCTACCCGATGGCAGAGCGCCGGTGCCACGCTGACCTTTTGCATTTTCCGGCCCATGACGTCCCGCTGGAATGGCTCAGCACCAGGCGAAAGTGCCTGTTCTCGGTGCATGGTGCCGCCGCACAGGCTGCCCCCCAGTGGGACACCGACCCTAACCGTGCGGCAAGACTGCGCAGTTCGATTGCCCAAGCCAACGCCGACCACCATTCCTTTGTCACCTTTTCGCAATTCGCGAAAACTGAAATCGTCGAGCATTATCAAATCGCACCAGAAAGAATTGCAGTCATTCCACATGGTGTGGATCACCAGCAGTTCCGTGTCATTGACGCCGCACAGGTTACCGAATTTCGCAGGATCAAAGGGCTGGAAAAGCCCTATCTTCTGTATGTCGGGCCCTGTGCACCGCGGAAGAATGTCATGCGCATGATCGAAGCCTTCGCGAGCCTGAAACGGCGTGGAGTTCTTACGCATGATTTTGTCATAGCAGGGCGCAAGCATCCGCATCAAAAAGACGTCGCGCATCTGGTCGAACGTGCGGGCATATCACAAAATGTCCGTTTCCTTGGCCCACTTCCAAATGAACAACTGCCATTGCTCTATAACGGAGCCAGCGCCTTTGCGTTCGTCTCACTTTACGAGGGTTTTGGATTGCCAGTGCTAGAAGCCATGTCCTGCGGTACACCAGTCCTGACCAGTGCCGACTCGGCAACCGGGGAAATCGCGAAAGACGCAAGTGTGCTGGTTTCCGATCCGAAAGACGTCGACGAAATCGCAGCTGGAATGGCCAGATTGCTTGAATACAGCGCAGAAAAGCTGAGTGAAATTCGCGACGCCGGGATGCGACACGCCGCACAATTCACTTGGGAGGCGTCAGCCCAAAGACACTGCACGCTCTACAAACGCCTCGTTGATGATCCGTCCACGCTACAATTGGCCATGGCTACCGGAGCCTCACGCACTGAAGGCTCCGGATAATACTTTGTGACGAATGCGACAGTCAGCGCTATGGCGGTTAGCTGATCTAATAGAGCGTCGCGAATGGCTTCCCGATAACATTTTGGCCTTGGTCGCAGAACATCTTCGCGGGAAGGCCACATCATCTAGGGTCTCGAGATATTCGTCGACGGCACGGGACGTCAGATCTGCTGGCAGTCCGTCTTTGCTATCGAGGCCACGCGTTTGGTTCGCATTTGCCGGGATTAGGCTGGCATCAACACCAAAGCTATGGCCGCCAACCAGTCCCTCGTCCACGGTACGTCCCCCAAGTCTTACTGAGCGTGTCACGATCCTGCGCTCCGAATATCTTTTCTTGCTGGGCGAAGTGGCGCACCTGTTCAAGTATCCCGATTTCGGTTTGAAGACCCTCAAACTTTCTCTCTTTAATCGTAAGTAATACCCGCATTCCAATGTGTTCAGCGATATTAAGCTTCTTCTCTCTGCTCCGCCCCCGGCTTCCTTCAAACTCAAGTTCGGTCTGAGAAAACTCAGCGGCGGCCGCGCGACGTACCGGGGCGTCAAGCGCGCTGCGCCTGAAGAATTCCGCGTTGGCGGACATCCACTCTTCGCTGCGCCCATCCACGATCAGCTCGTCCACTTGCGCCGCCACCTCCTGCTTCAGATTAAAAATCCCACGAAGGCGCTGTGGATTGTCAGGCGCGCTCAGCGCGATCCTGAACATCTCGATGAACTGAAGCTGCGTGTCAGTAATATACACCGTTTCCATCGACGCGGCCTCTATCCAGCTGTGCTTGCGACGAATTGAGACCAATCGCGCATCAATGCACGGCGCTTATCTAGCAGGTCTGAGCGGGCGTAAGCGCGCTCAACGTCCGACCCGACCGAGTGTGCCAAACTCTTCTCGGCCACCTCACGCGGCACATTTGCCACCTCAGACGCCCAGTCGCGAAACGTTGATCGAAAGCCATGGACTGTAACCCCTTCCAAATTCATCCGGCGCAACAGCATGAGCATCGACATATTGGACAGTGGACTGTGGCGCTTCTGACCTTCGAACACAAAATCCGACCTTAGTTCTTTTAGTGGCTCAATGATCGAGAGCATCTCATCCGTCAGCGGCACACGGTGGGTCACACTTGGGTCGTATCCAACGATGAGCCTCAAAGAAGCTCGTATACAATCTGCCATCGTGAGAGGCGGAATTGATCCGAACCCTTTTGCCCCCGTCGACCAAGTAAAGGCCTTCGAATCGAAGCAGGAAAACAAGTTACCGGACAAGATTCCAACACTTCGGGAGGTCGCGGTCGATTGGTTCGACATCAAAAAGCTCGGCCTCAGTAACGGTAAACATATTGCCCAAAAGCGTACCAAAGAAGTTCGTTTCGTCGCTAGGCAGGATGTTGATCTTGCGGCAGGGGTTTGGTGCAGCCGTGCCGAACACATGAAAATGCGTCGAGAGCATCGCATCCCAGTGTCTCGTCAACTTGACGGTGTTTTTAACAATATGGCGTTGTTAAACAACGTCCCCAAAGAAACTGTGTTTGACTTCAGAACTCAGGACTTCGTTTCTGTTTTCGCTCGGCCCAGTAACAAGTCTGGCGTTATTGACGAAAATAGGGCCTGTCGCGAAATTCAAGTTTTTCACCCAGACATTACTGGGCATGGCCTGCGTTCGGCGTTCAGGACGTGGGCACGCAAACAGAATTGCTATGATCTCGATGTCATGGAATACGCACTTGCTCACGAGAAGAATAGTCTTGTCGCCGCTTATTTCAGAGAGGATCTTTTGGAAGAGAGGCGGGAAATGATGCAGAATTGGGCAGATTATTTGACCGGTGGAAAGGATGTACCATCCTTGAAGATGGTCCCATCATAGGCCACCTCGAGACGTGCCAGCGCAACATGCAGGCTGAAGCCCTTTTTCACTCTCTATACGTGTCAGTTTAATTGGAGGTCGCTATTGCGCCAAAATAGACCGCTTCGCTTCCGCTTCGCTTCGTCGCCCAAGCTCTTTTTGTGTGAATATTAAAAAGCCTCACATCAATGAAAGAGGCACCACATGACCTACCCAACTGCAGCTGCAACTGCAACGACCTGCAACATTATTAATTACACTATCAAGCCGGATCACCTTAAAACCTTTGGTGACCCCTTCGTTCCGTATCTGCGGTTCGATCAGATTGTGAATGTTGCCCAATGGTATCGTGACGTGTTCTATGGTCCCGATAATGTAAAAGGCTTCGCTCAATCTATGGGCACCGAAATCATGGTTTGGACGAGCCAGACAGTGACGAATTACCTTCGCCATATTCTGCCAGATGAACTGACCGATGACGTGACAATTTCCTTTGAAGTTCCCCATCTTAAAAGCTCGGCTTGGTTCCCACTTGTTGTCCGCATTTACGACGAGAACGGTTTGTACTTTTTGCACGAGCAAAAGCTTGTAGTCGAACGCAAGATCGAGGATCGTTTCGTTCTCACCTCTTGGCGGAAGATTCCGGCGCTGTCTGATTTCCTTTTGTCGCAGCAAGTATAAGAGCTGAAGGCCGCCCCTTTTCGGGGCGGCCTTCAGGCAATTTAGAGTGTCGTGTAAGCATTCAGTCTATAAGGTGTTGAAACGACAATTGGAAAAAATGCGCGGTTAAGATGTCTACTCTCAAAAAACCAATCAAATGGCCTCACGCAGTGAAATTGGCTGAAACCATAAAGGATAGGGCCGAAGCGCTGGATATGAATCAGACTTCCCTTGTGGAAGCGGCGGGACTCAATTCAATTACGAATGAGAACAACTTTAGCGCAAAAACGCTCCAAGACTGGGGAGCTGGAAGAGCACAGCCGACCTATCAAAAAGCACTCATCGCACTTGAAAGCCTGCTTTATAGCAGAGAAGAGGCGCATGATATTTTCAAGAAAATATGCGACGATTTTAACGTGCCATTCACCACCATGGGCGGATCGCGGCCCTTAAAGTCGCATGACAGCTTTCCAAATGACGAGGTCTGGCAAGCAGTTCTGGCCGATCCGAATATTACCCATCTGCCAGCAGTCTTTGAAAGTGGTGAACGGTTCCCTATCGCCACAACTTTTGTCGATCTCGCGCTTGACGATCGACCTGCTCATTTTCGGCCACACCTCTTAGAGGCGGTCACCACCCCGGCCGAGCGAATTAGTGCGCGTGAACGCCTCATTCGGTTGCCTCGCCGTCCGGCGAAAGCACTTCTTGATGTTGAGCATTTGCGGCCTGCAATTTTAATTGGCGGTCCTGGCATGGGCAAATCTTCGCTTTTGCGTAGGATCGCTTTGGACGTTGCCCGTCAAGACTGGGAACATGCGAAAACGCCACTTTTCATTGAAGCACACAGATATTGGGCAGCCCGCGAAGCCAACCCTCGGATAACGCTTGTCGGGTATGGACTGGAACGATGGCTGTCTGCACTTAAGATTGACAAAAAAGCACGTGAAAACCTTGAGCATGCGGTTGCTGGGGGCAACTATCCACAGATTATCCTTCTAATCGATGGCCTGGACGAGATTTCCGGGCATTCCGGTGCCTTTGAAACAATCAGCCAGGAACTCGATGCCTTATCAGGCAAGCTAAGATGGATTGCAACGTCACGGCCTACGGGTTTGCAGCGGACCAGTGGGGGCGCACGGCGGCTTGAACTCACATCGTTAGCACCTGACTCTGTTGAGCTACTTGTAAAGGTATGGAGCAAAGCTGCGAACGCGCAGCCAGACTTTGCCAGCGCATTATACGCTGAAATTTCGGCAAGTCCGAGCTTGCGGCAGATGTCTGGAAATCCCTTTTTGCTGACAGCGATATGCTATCTTCGGCTGGCGCGAAGAGATAGCCCATTGCCTGATAGCCGCTCGGGCGTTTACGAACAACTTATTGATCAAATTGCGGCCCAAGTACAACGTAGAAATGGTGACCCCAACATTCTCGACAGCAGAGCGTTGGGAGCACTACAGGATTTCAGTCTCGCGCTCTATGAGGCGTATGAACTACCCAAGCAATTGTTTTCAAGAGCGGATTGGGATAGGCAAGCAGACTCGAACATTGATTTAATGACCCGTGTTTTGCCAGCACGTCTCGTAACTTCTCTCAACGAAATCGACACGGAATATCATTTCGTTCATCTGTCGCTTCAAGAACATCTCATCGCGCGTGCGCTCCTCAAAGCACCAATCGAATTGATCTGGCAGCGGCGATATCAACCGGCTTGGCGTCCCGTATTCCGGGCTTATGGAGCGCTTCTGCATCAAACTGGCAGACTGTCCGATTTCAAGTGGCTCATGAAAAAACTTTTTGCAGTCCAAGACATCCAAGGTTTGTCCTTGTGCTATCTCGCAGAAATTTTCGCAGACGCAGGAATCAAAGACACAATTCCTTGGATAGGGCAAGATATTCGTCCTTCGCTTTGGGACCTTCGGATAGACGGATTTAACGAAGTATCGGTGATTGCTGCCGATGCACTGCAAGCATTGGATGCAAAGTATCTCGAAGCTCAATCAGTGCTGCAAATTGAAAATCTCAAGGTGGAATTTTCTGATCTAGAAGAATCGTATCCCGAGAATGTGCGTGAGCCATGTTTTCCGGGTGAATCTTTTCAGGATTATGGATTTTATGATTTGAATCCGCTTCGCCTTCTCGCGAGCGCACGAACAGAAAGTGCGTACCAAACAGTACGTGACCTATTCTTCGGGGAAGATCAGCGAATGGCGATGTGTGCGGCTACCGCCTTTGCCGACCTTGCAAGGCCCAGCGACCGAATTGAACTTGCACGCTTGGCTCTCGAGGAAAACCCTCTCAGCGATTGGGGGTATCGGTTTTATGCCTTTTTGATCGCGGCACCTTGTGTCGAACTCGTACCGTTTCTAACCAGACTCGAGTTGGCCAATCGAAGCGATAGGCGGCTTTGGTGGAATGAGATCATTGGAAGCCTGATGGATATCGGTGGAAAAGAGGCGGTTGCACATATGGAAGGCTTATTGAGCCATGATATCAAAGTCTGGCTTCGCCACCCCAAGGAGTTGCGTTGTTTAAGCCCTTTGCCCGAGGACTTGGTTGAGTCGGGTGACAACGTTGCCATCGCACTCAGCCAGTTACGCGGATTGGATATTCCCGACCAGATGCGACTATTGAAAATGGCTGCTGCAGTGCTGAAGGAGTCACGTTTCCAGCAGATAATCCTGTCTGACCAAATCAAAAATGGGATGCTCAAAGAAAGTGAAATCAGGTCACTCCTTGAAAACGCCGGAACCTCCGAAATCACGCTGATGACACTCGCAGGTTATCCAAAGCGAACGGGACTACCAATCTCACTTGGCATCCGCGCGTACATTGTGTCGTCAGTCGCCGACGCCGACGAAGAGGCAATGTGGATGATCGCCGAGATCGAAGCATCTAATCTACGTCTGGGCGGACCTCCGATGAACGTGGAAGTCTTCCTGAATGCCGCACAAGAGATGTGGGCTTCTATAGTGGCTGATCCGAAGCCGGAACAACTCAGTATGGTTATAACACATCTCGACAGCCTTTTGTCCCCTGCGCGTGCGATGAAGGACAAGCGCGCACTTGATGTGATCTTTGAAACGCTGACCCACCCGACCGTTTTCCAACTTGCCGATGAATTCAAAGATCTATCCGAAGATCTTTTGCGCCAGATGATAAATATCGCAAACGACATTTTGGACGGTGACTGTTTCCCCCGCAACGATCCTGATACTATTCGGTTCTCAAGTGCTTTCCGAGATCTCATTTTTGCAGAAGAAATCGACGTTCGTGAGGCCGCTCTAGAGGCCTTGGGCAAAATAAACCTGCCCGCTCTCTTAAAAGTCAGCGGAGCATCACGGTTTCCTCAGGCGCTAGAAGCGGTTAGTGCAGAGATGGACATCATGGTTTTTGACGACTTCTGGGTCGCGGCAGATGGCAATACCCACCCCTACCAAGACTGTAGACGAATCATTTATTTGGGAGGCCGAGATGATCGTGGGGATCAGGCAGCAGGCACGCTCGCACACCTATTTGTGGAGCACGGATATGCAATTGCCTCTCCTTATCACGAACCGAGTGGTATGGTCGTAGCGACGGTATTACTTTCACAGGACGTAGAAGCGTCAAACCACGAGCGCGCGGCAGAAGTCAATCGAAACGCGAACAAGCTGCACGAAATGAGTGGTTTGATTTTCGAGCTTGATTTAATAGAAGTCGAAAATGATCCCAAAGGCACTGCGCACAGCTTGTTAAAGCAATTAGAGGTCGTATCCAACTCTTGAAAGGTTACGAAGAAAACGGGACCAAGATACTAACACTTCGGTTTGCGCGAGTACGGGGATCCATCGACCCATTTGGTGTCGCCGCGGTTCTCATCCATACCACAGGACTCCTCAAACTGAATACGTGTAGAGTTTTGCGTAACTTCCAATACGCGGACACGGCACGCTCTGCTGGTCATACCGCCCATCGTAAACAATGTCATGACAGGATTTACGTTCAAGCATAGATAGCCAATGTCGCCTCTTTCCAAAGCGTTCGCGCTTGTCCCTGAAATAGAAACCACCGCGAGAACGGCTATACCAAGTTTTTTCATTATAGTCCCTCTTCATATTTTTTGCATGAGGGCACACGCTAAAAATCAAGATTTCCTGCAAAAACAGAGCTTGCAACACAAAGTCCTGCCGATGGTGGAAATAAGATTATCTACGAACGCCAGTGTTTGGGTCCCCACACCCTTCAGATGCGAAAAATGTGGGGGCGGTTCTTTTAACCGCAAAGAAATGCAGCTTGCTCGTTGAGGTTGCGCGACTGCCCGCCCTGTGCGCCAGTGCCATCGTACCACTGACCGCCAGATTGATAGATGCGCCAAGTCCGCCCGCTCGAACAAGTGACTTTGTACATTGTTTTCCCGCTAGCAGACCGCCCGTCCTCTTGGATGCCTGACACACCAGCAAGGGTTGGCTGAGCCAGCATGGTTACAGCAACCACTACGGTCGCGACTTTCTTGAGCATTTTGATCTCCTTAAGATATGCTTTTTCTCAAAAGCATATCCAACAAGATACCGTAACGGACTCGAGTCCGGTCATGCGGGGCCACTACCCATTTCGCAAGATGTGTGCGTTCGGAATCGCCATTTTGGTTTTGATCGAAGCCCATATTTCGAAAGCGCGACTGCGTTTGACGCCAATCATTTCACCTGCTTCGCGAACGCCAGCCCCTGACTGGACGGCCTTCAGCATTTTTCGCTCCTGAAAGGTCAAGCCGCCGATATCTGTTTCTGCAGGATGAGGCATGGCTTTGAGATTTGGTCCTCCATAGAAGGCAATCAGGTGATAGTTCCGTTTGGTGTTCTCGTGAAGTGGATCTGGGGCAAAAGACGTTGCAAAAGCGCGCATTCCAGTTGGATCTGATCTATGGCGACCAACGTTTTCTTTACCTGCCTCACCGCGAAACATGAGCGCGATGGAATCGGCTATACTGAGTTTTTTCCGTGGTCCATGACACTGGGCCTGCCCATCATCCAGCAAACCATCAAAGCCTTGGTTTTTACCGACTACTTCGAACAAATGGTTAACGATGCAAGCAGGAACTTCGACGTGATTGAGGCTCACTTCGCGTGATTGCGCACCCTCACGTACCGCCTGTGAAGTTTGCCATGCTTGCCGAAGCAGGGTTTGGTGACGTTCAGCATACTTAAGAACTTTAAGTGCCGTCTCGCTCCCCGCGGTTTCCACAAATAGATTGCAAGCAGTCCAGTAACCTGGCAGTCGCTCCAGTTCGAAAACCACGGTCTCGCTCATGCGTAGCTCCCTGAGCCAGTTGAAAAATTTGTTTTCAGGAAGTTCTTTTGGCGAACAGATGCGGGACATGAGCATTGGGTGGTGGGGGTAATATAAACGCTGCGCTTCAGCCCACGGATCGACTTCTCTTAACTCCTGGAGATAAAATCTCGCGCTTTCTGTTGAAAATCCCCGAATTAGTGGCGAGTGATAGGTCCTTTGTAACGCCAAATCGTCAACGATCTGGCAGGTCGTGGCATCTCTCAGCGTGATCATAGCAGCTTTTGCACCCGTTTCTGCCATGATGTGGGAAAGCACACTTTGCCATGTTTCAGGATTTCGAATTGCTTTCATTGTATACAAGGCAAGCTTTTGATCTAGAATAGTCCCAGAAGTAATTTCATTGCCCATTTTGTCTCCAACAACTTGCAATATCCGATGGCGGTGAGAATTCAATGGCATACGTGCCCCCTGCGAAGCGCCCAAGAGCCGGACCCAGAAGCGACGGCTGATAGCGCTGTACGGACAGACGCTGCATCATTGGAGTAACGAACAAAGTCGGGAACCAGATGCTTGATGTTTGTTTCGCCCATCAACTTGGCACGTGCCATCTTGTACTCCACTTCAGACCCACCCTCAGTCGTCAAACCTAACAGGTTGTTGCGAAGGTGAATCGCGCACTCAAACAAATCGTCAGGTACTTCTGGTTCAGTTTGGTAACCGTCGGACATCGCGATCAACTTTCGTCTGGAAATGGTACAATCGAATGCGATGCCAAAAAGAGCAGGAAGCACTCCGAAATACGGCAACCATAATACGCACACTGCTTGCCCACAATCCGAACACGGCGATAACCATTGTGTCACTTAAAAAAGTGGCATGTCGAAGCCATCCCACACCAGTTCCGTCCATCGCATCGAACGTGCTTTGAATAAAGTCGCGATTCTATTGCTCGACGATGCGCGCTACGAAAGCGTTTACGAGCGCTTGGAGGCTGAACTTCAAGAGGCAAAGGACAAGTTGGAGGGCAAGAAGTCCCCCGCCCAACTTCGCGCCGCTGCGCTCCTCGCCTCCTAGATCGCAAAAGCGGACATCACCACCGCCCGATGTTCAACACCTCCACCGTCACCGTATTCGACGCCAGACAGGTTGTGGCCCATGATGTCGCGCCGAACGCGATCATCTACTTTGTTCACGATCATACGGTTCATGAGGGCATGACGAAGGCTGTACATTGTGTGCTTCTCTGACTCGACCAAACCATTCGCACGCAGGTACTTGTTGACCGTCGCAGACAGAGTGCTGGACGACTCGCGATATTTTGGAAACCCGTTTGGGAACGCCCTCATCGCTTCAAGTGATACACCCGTCAAAGGGACGTCCCGCTCTGCCCTATCGCTCTTTAACTTGCGACCGTCCGGTCTGATCTGAATGTGAGGAGTGTTTCCGGCTAAGACGATCCTGTCGGTAACTAGGTTGGCGATTTCAGAGGGGCGAGCGCCAGTGTTAATCATAACGGTGAAGATTGCGCGTGCCTCTGGGTTCAACTCCAAGGCTTCTGATACCGTAACCGATGGTTTTGGAATGACACCAAGAAGCGCAGCGCCCTGTTCCCGATTTGGGACACCCTTAAGAACCTCCATCGCCTCAATACGGGTCAGCAGGCCCTCTAGAGGAGCTACAGACAACTCTTTGATGGGAATATAACGAAGCCCTTTGGACTTAACGATCTTCTGGGCACAGGCAAAAAGCTCTGCAGCGTGATCATCTTTCCCTACAAGCCTCGCCTCCCAGCCAGCTTCTAAACCGTCCCAATAGGCTTTCGCCTTGTCTTCTGCACACGACCTTGAGTCCGTCCTCATCGACTTCGTAATCTCAGTACGGTCTTCGACGGCGCAAAAACGAGCTGGGACTGTACGGCGAAACTGCCAAATCTTGCCGTTAAGCCAAAGACAGTTTTCAAGTTTGGGTGTGGATGTCGTTGTGGTCATGAAATGCGGCTCCTGTAGTATTTCCTGTAGTGTACAACGCACTCACGCACGTTGCGGAAAAGGGAAACCGCATTTTTATCGCCTAAAATCAGATGGTTAGTAAAAACTCAAGCTGATTTAGTGGCGGAGACGAAGGGATTCGAACCCTCGAGACCCTTCCGGGCCTACTCCCTTAGCAGGGGAGCGCCTTCGACCACTCGGCCACGTCTCCACCGACGCGTATAGCCAAGCAAACATGGGTATTACAAGGCGAAAATTCCCTTTTTTGAAATTTGCATCAAAGCCCTCAAAAATCGCCCCAGAGGCACTGACAACAAGGCAAATGCGTGCAATTGCCTGCTGTAGTCCCTTCTGACATTCACACGGACCCCACGCCCACCTACCGACAAAATTCACAAAAGCTTATTAAACTTTCGCGCGATATGACTTCAGATGCGTGCAGTTCGCACCGATGTTCTAATCATGTTGGCAATTACAGCAAAAAAACACGAACCAAGCACCGCAACGATTAAAAATATCATAGTCTAACCAATCTCGGCTCGTATGCAGACCGGGCGGCTGTCGCAATGATCTGCGGCACAACAAAGACCTCGCCATCCTTGAAAATCTCCAAGATCCGGCCGACTAAGTAATGCCTAAGTCACTTGAATACCCCTACGGTCATGCGCAGCAAAACTACGCACAAGTACAAATACCGACCAAGGTAGCAAACAACAGTAAAGTACAGAAAAGCAGTCGAGCTTAGTTGTTAAACAAGAAATGCAGCACATCGCCGTCT
>JAULKP010042128.1:0-36398 GCA_032356005.1 Ulothrix subflaccida
GGTTCTATGTTTCAGTCTGCAACCTCTTTTAACCAACCTTTAAATAGTTGGAACACAAGTAATGTTACTAATATGGGTGGTATGTTTTATGGCGCAACCTCTTTTAATGCAGCTATAAGTGATTGGAATACAAGTAGTGTTACTTCTATGGCAATTATGTTTAGAGGAGCAACATCTTTTAACCAGCCCTTGGAAAGTTGGGACACAAGTAGTGTTACTAATATGTATGGTGTGTTTGATCAAGCATCTTCTTTTAACCAGCCCTTGGAAAGTTGGGACACAAGTAGTGTTACTAATATGAGTTCTATGTTTTATAGAGCAGCATCTTTTGACCAGTCCTTAAATTGGGATGTTACAAGCGTTACTGATATGAATAGTATGTTTAGGGATGCATTATCTTTTAACCAGCCCTTGGAAAGTTGGGACACAAGTAGTGTTACTAATATGAGTATTATGTTTTATAACGCAACATCTTTTAACCAACCTTTAAATAGTTGGAACACAAGTAATGTTACTTCTATGGTACTTATGTTTTATAACGCAACATCTTTTAACCAGCCTTTAAATAGTTGGAATACAAGTAGTGTTACTAATATGAGTTATATGTTTCTGTCTGCACCATCTTTTGACCAACCTTTAAATAGTTGGAATACAAGTAGTGTTACTAATATGGGTGGTATGTTTCAGTCCGCAAACTCTTTTAACCAGCCTTTAAATAGTTGGAACACAAGTAATGTTACTAATATGGGTTCTATGTTTCAGTCTGCAAACTCTTTTAACCAGCCCTTGGAAAGTTGGGACACAAGTAGTGTTACTAATATGGGTTCTATGTTTTATAGAGCAGCATCTTTTGACCAACCTTTAAATTGGGATGTTACAAGCGTTACTGATATGAATAGTATGTTTAGGGATGCATTATCTTTTAACCAACCTTTAAATTGGAATACAAGTAGTGTTACTAATATGAGTTATATGTTTCAGTCTGCAACCTCTTTTGACCAACCTTTAAATTGGGATGTTACAAGCGTTACAGGCATGGTTAATATGTTTTCTTTTGTAACACTATCTACAGCAAATTACGATGCCATATTAATTTATTGGGAAAATGTCTTAGAAACTGCTTTCCCTAATGGAGCTGGCTACACACCAATAATATCAATAACATTTGGAGGTTCTCAATATACTGGAGGAGGAGCTGCTGCTAATGCAAGAGCATCGCTAATAAACAATTTTAATTTGACAATAACAGATGGCGGTATAGCCTAAAAAAAAATATGACACAAGAAATAAATTACCCCGAAGTAACAACTTGGTTTATCTGCTGGAGCAATGACCGACAATATTTAAAAGCGTATGGAGTTGTACTGCCTTCGCAGACAATGACCACTTTCTGGGATGTGCTAGACACATACACAGATGAGGCTACTTGGACTAAAGACTTGCAAGACAATGGAATACAAACAGGTATTGAAGAAATATAATCTGAAAATACAAAATATACTAACCATTTAATTATATATACATGAACACAGACAGAACATTATTAAACAAAGCTAGAGTTGCACTTGGTATGGCTATAAAGCTAGAGCAAATGACACTAGAAAGCGGAGCTGTATTAGAGGCTGAAGTATTTGAAGCTGGTGCAGAAATATTTGTAGTTGCTGAAGATGAGCGAGTACCAGTACCAGTAGGAGAATACGAATCTGAAGGTAAAACTATTGTAGTTGCCGAACAAGGAGTAATTGGAGAGATTAAAGAAGCTGGAGCAGAAGAAGAAGCACCAGCGACTGAAGAAGTAGTTGAAGAAGAAGAATTAGAAGCTGAAGCTGCATCTCCAAAGAAAATAGTAAAATCAATCTCAGAAGAAATGTTCTTCTCAGAAATTGAAAAGCTAAGAAATGAGATCAACGAACTAAAGCTATCTAAAGTAGAAGAAGTGGTTGAATTATCTACTGAAGAAGTAGTAGTTGAATTATCTACTGAAGTAGAAGGAATTTCTCACAATCCAGAGAGAGCAACAGAATCAAAATCTTTAAACCTATTTGCTCAAAAAGGACAAAACACAATACAAGACAGAATCTTTAATAAAATAAACAATAAAAAATAATGGCTACAACTACTAACATTACTTCATCATACGCTGGTGAATTTGCATCTGACTATGTATCAGCAATGCTTTTAAGTGGAAACACTTTATCAAACGGATTAATTGAAATTAAACCAAACGTAAAGTTTAAAGAAACTTTAACAAGAATTGAGTTAGATGGACTTGTTGCAGATGCAACTTGTGATTTCTCTCCTACTGGTTCTGCAACTTGGACAGAAAGAAGCATTGAGCCAAAATCTTTACAAGTAAATTTAGAGCTTTGTAAAACTCCATTTAGAAGTACTTTTGAAGCTGGTTCTATGGGAGCTTCTGCACATGACAATTTACCAAAAAAATTCTCTGATTTTATTATTGGAAATGCATCTGCTAAGATTGCTGAAGCTACTGAGCTTGCAATTTGGGGTGGTGTTGCTGGAGCTGGTTCTTTTGATGGTTTCTCAACTTTATTAGCTGCTGATGCTGCACATACAGGAGCAAAAAAGATTACAGGAGAAGCTGTAACACCTGCTAATGTTGTTGATAATTTAGGAGCTGTAGTTGATGCAATTCCAGAGAAAATATTACAAAACGATGGTCTTTATATTTATGTAGCTAACAACGTTTTTAGAGCTTACAAAAGATATTTAGGTTCTACAGGTGGTGGACAAGGTGTAGACACAAGAGGAAACAACCAAGATATTAAAGTTGAGCAGTTTGATGGGATTAAAGTTATTGCTGTAAATGGTTTAGCTTCTAACAAGATGATTGCTACTGTAAAAGAAAATTTATTCTTTGCAACTGGACTTTTATCAGACCAAAACGAAGTTAGAACAATTGACATGGCTGACATTGATGGATCACAAAATGTAAGATTTATTGCTCGCTACACAGCAGCAGTGAACTATGCAATTACTGAGGAAATAGTTTCTTTCGGATTAGGTTTATAATCTAATAAAATTAATAATAAAAACGAGGGTAGGTAGAGAATATCTACTTGCCCTTTTTTAATAACTTAAAATATAAAACACAATGCCAAGTTTATTAACATCGGGTAGGTCTTTAGGAGACAAGAGGTCAGTAGGAGGCTTGAAAGCAGTATATTTTGCAGACTTTGGTACGTTGGGAGCAACTACTATAGTAGATGGCGAAATTACAGCGGTTGCTGGAACTCCAGACTTTTTTAAATACGAAATTAAAGGTAGCTCTAGCTTAGAGACTACTATAAATAGTTCTTCTGAATCAAGAAGTACATTTTACACACAAGCATTAAATTTAACTTTACCTATTTTAGATAAAGCAACACAAGAACAAATTAAAATCTTAGCTACTGTTAGACCTCATGTAGTTGTAGAAGATTATAATGGTAAATTCTTTTTAGTTGGTTTAGAAAATGGTGCAGAAGTTAACGGAGGTACAGTAGTATCTGGTGCTGCAATGGGAGACATGAGCGGTTTTACTTTAACAATGGAAGGTATGGAGAAATACCCACCTTATTTTGTAACATCAACTGTTGTAACTGATAATGTATCAGCAGCAGTAATTGATCCAAACGCATAGTTTTTTTCATAATTTGTTTGATTTAAAAAGGTAGTCTTAATTGACTGCCTTTTTTTGGTCTCAAAAAATAAAAATGTAGCTATAATTCATTATATATATAATGAAACTATTGACACCTACTACAGATGAGCAAACTATAAAAATTATACCTAGAGTATATGCTTCATCTGTTACATTAAGATTAAGAGATGACAGTTCTAATACATCTGTTGACATATTAGTTACAGGAAGTAAAGTAGGAAACTACCTAGAATTGAGTACTGTTTTTGATTTAAAAGAAGGTAGGTTTTACGATCTAAAAGTTTACAACGGATCAGTGTCAGATGAAAATATTATCTATAGAGATAAGATTTTTTGTACCAGCCAACCAACCAACCAATCTAATAACGAACACTATTCAGTAAATAAAGATGTGTATGTTTCTAAGAGTGGTAATAACGATTTTATAATACTATAATGAAGAAACGTATAAACAAAGTAAGACCACAAGCACCAGCAAAGCAAACACGTTCTAATGTGAGTTTTGTGAACTTATCTTCTTACACTACACCAGAGATAGTAGAATCTAGGAATAAAGATTGGGTAGAGTTTGGTGCTGACAATGACTACTTTAATGTGCTAATAGATAGAGCTAAAGGAAGTGCTACAAATGGTGCTTGTATTAACAGTATCTCTCAAATGATATATGGTAAAGGTTTATCTGCTACAGATAGTGCCAGAAGACCAGAGCAATATGCTAGAATGGTATCTTTATTTAAGAAAGACGATTTAAGAAGGTTTGCTTATGATTTAAAGTTAACAGGGCAAACAGCTATACAAGTAATTTACTCTAAGAATAAAAAGACTATTGAAAAGGTAGAACATTTACCAATTGAGACTTTAAGAGCAGAGAAATGTGGAGCAGACGATAAAGAAGTACAAGCATATTATTATTTCCCAAAATGGGAGGATATAAAACCATCTGATGAACCATTAAGAATACCAGCTTTTGGTGTTTCTGATACACCTAAACCAATTGAGATACTATATGTGAAGCCTTATGAGGCTGGGATGTACTACTATAGTACACCAGATTGGGCAAAAGGTGGATTGCAATATGCAGATTTAGAGATTGAAGTTTCTAATTACCACATTAATAATGTGCGAAATGGATTGAGTCCATCTATGTTAATTAATTTTAACAATGGTGTGCCAGATGAGCCTACACAAGTTTCAACAGAAAGGCAAATACTAAACAAATATCAAGGATCATCTAGAGCTGGTACTCCTATTATTGCTTTTAATGACAATAAAGAAAGTGCTGCAACTATTGAAGCTATTCAATTATCTGATGCACACAACCAATACCAGTTTTTAAGCGAAGAGGCTAAATCTAAAATTTTAATAGCTCATAGAATTGTATCTCCTATGCTTTTAGGTATTAAAGATAACTCTGGTTTTGGAAACAATGCAGAAGAATTAAAAGACAGTTCTATACTAATGCAAAACGTTGTTATAGCACCATTTCAAGAGCTTTTAATAGATGCTTTTGATAAGATACTAGCATACAATAAGATTAGTTTAAACCTATACTTTAAGACCTTACAACCTTTACAATTCTTAGACTTAGACAACGTAGAGTCAGAAGAAACAAAAGAAGAAGAGACTGGTGTAAAAATGAAGCAAATGTTTTCTTCTTTAGAGGAGTTTGGAGAAGATGAAGACCTAAAAGAATGGGATTTAATAGACGAAAGAAAGGTAGATTATGATGCAGAAGATTCTTTAGATGAAGAAGTAGACAAATTAAACAACCCTAAACTGTCTGTCTTATCTAAGATATACAATTTTGCTACTACTGGAGCAGCTAGACCAAAGGCAAAAAGCAAGCAAGATGGAGAAAACGAAGATGGTGTACAGTTTAAAGTTAGATACCAATACGCTCCTTTAACATTTAGCGAAAGTAGTAGAGAGTTTTGCAAGAAAATGGTTAGAGCTGCTAAGATATACAGAAAAGAAGACATCCAACAAATGAGCAAGAAGGCTGTAAATGCTGGTTGGGGTCTAAAAGGTTCAGATAATTATGACATATGGCTATACAAAGGCGGTGGCGGTTGTCATCATTTTTGGATGAGAAAGACATACAGAGCAAAAAACGCTAAAACAACCCCAGATGTAGGCAACCCAAATGCCGAAGTTAGCGTAAACAAAGCAAAAAAAGAAGGTTTTAAACCCGAAGTAAACGCAAAAGAGGTTTCAAAAAGACCTGTTGATATGCCAAATAACGGATTTGTAAACAAGTAAGAACTATGGCAACAGCATTATTTATAAGTAGAACAGACCTAGTGAAGAATAGTATTATTGATGGCAATACTGATACAGATTTATTTATTCAGTACGTTAAAATAGCACAAGAAATACATATACAGTCTGCTCTTGGATCAAAACTATATAATAAAATATCAGAAGATATAGCATCTGGAAATTTAATAGGAGACTATCTAGCCCTTGTTACAGACTATGTGCAACCTATGCTTATTCATTATGCAATGGTAGACTTTTTACCATTTTGTGCGTATCAAGTAAAGTCTGGTGGAATTTATAAGCATAGCTCTGAGAACTCCGAGACAGTAAACAAAGATGAAGTAGATTTTTTAGTACAAAAAGAAAGAAATTTTGCAGAACATTACACACGTAGATTTGTAGATTTTATGTGCTTTAACAGCACAAAGTTTCCAGAATACACAAGCAATACAGACTCAGATATACGCCCCGACAAAGACAGTAATTCATCAACATGGGTATTATAATGAGAGGAACATACAAACCGAAAAAAGAGAACATAGTAAAATTAACTAAATATTTAACAAAAAAAACCCAAAAAGATGATCGAAAAAAATTTTAAAAACGAAGAGTTAGCACCTAAAGTAACTGAAGAGCAAACCTCTATTGGAGGAAACGGAACAAGTCCAGAAGACGAAGAAGAGCCTAGATAAATGAAAAAAATTAACATTCTTATTTTTTTTGTATTGTCTCTATTAGTTTTTCTAAGCGGTCTTCATGACCAGTTTAGAGGAACAGGAGAGCGTGCTGATCCATTTATGTTTTATAATTACGTTACAGCAAATGGTACAGTAGGTAGGTTAAAAGCCAATATATATAAAGAAGTAGGAGTGTTAATTACAATCTTTAGCTTACTTCTTCTTTGGTGGAGAAGAGAAACTAGAATAATGCGTTGTGTTATTTTTCCCTTTTTAATCATTTCTTTTTTAGACCTACTGGATTACATTTTTTTCTATCAGCAATACGCTTTTTTGAAACTAAGTATATTATTAATTTTAATTGGAAGGTCTTTTTACAAAATATTTAAAAAATGAAACAAGAACTAAACGTTGGCAATCTACTAGCAATACTAATACCTTTATTTGCCTCTTTAACTTTTATTATTATTACATGGGGTAGTTCTATAGAAACTAGGTTAAAAGAACATTCTTTACGAATTCAAAACGTAGAGAGAACCAACGGAAAGGTAGAAGTAAAGCTAGATGAAATAAGAAGAGACTTAACTAGTATTCTAGTGGAGCTACAGAACAAATCTAACAGAAAATAAAATGAGCAAGTACTTTAAAAAAATAGAGCAAAATATGGATGAGGATTTCTTATCCAAATTAGATGAAGCTAGAGAGTTTGCTGGAATACCTTTTATTATAAATTCAGCGTATAGAAGTCCAGAACATCCACTATCTATTAAAAACCCTACATCAAGCCATATAAAAGGATTGGCTGTAGACATTAAAGCAACAGATAGCTCTACTAGATTTAAAGTTATTGAAGCTCTTGTAAGCGTTGGCTTTACAAGGTTAGGCATTGCAGATACATTTATTCACGTTGACTGGGATTTTGACAAATCTCAAGAAGTAATATGGACATATTAATATGGAAAAAGATAAAAAGAAAAGAACTTTTTTTGGAAACTTATGGAGAAGCGTTGTAAAAAATAACATCCCTTTAGGTGATACTATTGTTTCCGCTATAGATGGAGGTAATGCCTCTGAGGTTATTAAAGCAATATCTAAGGATAGCAAGATGTCTCCAGAGCAAAAAGAAATAATAATTGAAGGAATAAATAAAGATATAGAGCAAGAAAGAGAGCTGACAAAAAGATGGGAATCAGACAATAAGAGTCAAGATTGGCTACCAAGGAATATAAGACCCTTGGCAGTAGCTAATTTTACATTATTAATAGATATTGTTATTCTTAGCTCTATGTGGGGAAAGCCTCTTGGCGAAGCTTATTTACCATTGCTATTAACAATGGGAATGACTGTTATCGGTGGGTATTTTACCCTTAGAGAATTTGGAAAAAATAAGGAAAAAAAATAAATTTAAGCCTGTTTCTCATTATATATATATATGGGAAAAGAAGAGAGACCAAGGCTAAAAGGAAATATATTAAAAGCCTACAAGAATTTAATACAAGACCAACAACGTATTTTAGTTATTGGAGACCTACACGAACCATTCTGCTTAGATGGTTATCTGAAACATTGTAAAGATGTTTACGCAAAACACAATTGTAACAAAGTAATATTTATTGGAGATGTGATTGATAATCACTATAGCTCGTATCACGATCCAGACCCAGACGGTATGGGTGGAGGAGATGAGCTAGACTTAGCTATTGATAAACTAAGTAGGTGGTATAAAGCATTTCCTAAAGCTGATGTGTGTATAGGTAACCATGATAGAATTATTACTAGAAAAGCGTTTAGCTCTGGAGTTCCTAAAAGATGGATAAAAGGATTAGCAGAAGTATTAGGTACGCCAGACTGGAATTTTGATACTCGCTTTGTTTATGATGGTGTACAATATATACATGGAGAGTCTGGTAGAGCTACTAAAAAAGCAAAAGATGACATGATGAGTACTGTGCAAGGGCATAGACACACAGAAATGTTTACAGAGTTTGCGGTTGGTGCTAACTATAAAGTATTTGGATGTGCGGTTGGGTGTGGTATAAATTCTAAAAGTTACGCTATGGCATACGGAAAGCACTTTAAAAAACCAGCTATAGGATGCGCTGTTGTATTTGGTGGAGACCATGCAATAAACGAACCAATGCACTTATAGTATAAAGTCTATTTTATCAGACCAGTCTTCTGGAATGTCTGCATCTATAGTATGTATGTATTTTTCTAGAGCTACTCTTGTTTCGTGTCCTGTAATTGGTTGCAGTACTTCTATAGCTTCTGAATAGCTTTTCTTCTCTACACTTCTCAAATATCTGAATAGATTAGTAATAAAAGAATGGCGAAAAGAATATAGACCATACTGATTGCCTAAATTAAACCTATCTTTAACTATTTTAAAACGCTTAGAAAAAGTATCTCTTCTTGAGTTATCTGAAGAGTTCCAATCTGCTGGCTCATTCTTTGGAGTGAACAAAAAGTACTCCTTATTATATAGGTGTAAATTTAAAGACTTTATATCTTCTATAAATATACTAGGTATTCTTTTTATTTTTAATGGTTTGTTTTTTGCCTGGAAGTATAATAGGCTTTCTTCTAGGTTTATATCCTTTACTTTTAGCCTGTTTACTTCTACAGGGCGCAAGAAATTATAAGCCACAAATTTAATGTACAGTAAAAGGTACGGATCTGTGTACTTTAACCAGTCTACAATATTCTTTAATTCTGACTTTTTGAATGTACGATCTGTTTTTGCTTTTGTTTTTTCGTTGGATATATCTTTTATGAAGTTTCTATCTATTAAATTGAGTTTATTTTCTAAAATAGTAAACAAAGCAGAGAGCGAAGACTTGTAATTATTACGAGTTCTGGCAGATGTTTCTTTTAGTTTTTTATTCAAGAATTTTAATACAGTAGTTTTAGTAACTTCTTTTATATCTTTTAACTGATTTGTTAAACCAATAAAATCTAGGAACTGTTCTTTTGCATAGTAATAATCATTTGAAGTAACTTTAGAAACTGTTAGGCTAGAATGATCGTGTGCCTTTTTTAAAGCATCCTTTATAGTAATGAATGTATTTTCTGTTTTAAAATGATCTTCTATACTTTTCTCATAAGGAGAATATCCTTCCTTTATTATAGTTTTTAAAAATTTCTTTGCTTGTTTTAAGAACTCTACTCTGTCAGACATTTTATGGTATCTGTTTACTCCAGATTTTAAATTACCTTGTCTTTCTAGCTTGTTTGTTTTAGGGTTTTCGAAGTACCAACGAATGTACCAGCTTTTTTCTAGAGCTTCTTTCTTTTCTTTTTGCGTTAATTCAGACCATTTAGCAATATCAACACCTCCTGTATAGAATTTTATTGAGTAGTTTTTGCTCATTTTGAAGAGGGGTATTTTTGTGTACTTTTTTGTGTACTTTTTTTTTATTTTTTTTTTGGACTTCATAAAATAAACGATTTAAAAAGTGTCTAAATCGTTTATTTACAGTCAATTAAGTTGAATCTTTTATTGTAGCGAGAACGAGATTTGAACTCGTGACCTCAGGGTTATGAATCCAGAGTTAATTTTTTTGTAAATTGTAACTATTTAAAAACCAATTAGTTATATGATTGTAAAATGTTTTTTTTGTGTACTTTTTTGTGTACTTTTTTTAGTTAGTATATAGCCATAAATGGGGGGTTCTAAATTTCACCATAAACGGGTATTGCGACATAGTTGCATTTCCAGTATCTTGTAGATTAATTAATACCATTTAATGATAATTAATAAAATTGTAGAATTAAAAAAAGAAAGAGAAGAAAACAATGAAACAATTAAAAACCTTAAAAACAAAATAAGTAAAAAACAATTAAATATTATTCTTTCAAAATTTGAATAGCTCTTTTTTGGCTTTCAACTTCAAACCATAAACCATAGACTTCTATTTGCAGAAGTTTATGGTGGTTTTTTATTACATCAGATGCTAAATCTCTTAGTACAACTATTTCTTCGCTAGTTAAACTAGACTCCAATCCTGTACCATGTTCGCCTTTTAAATAATTATCTAAAATTATTTTAACGCTATCAGTCATCATTCTATCTCCAGACTCCCATAATTGAACAGTCCTAATGCCTACTCCAAACAATTTACCGAACTCTGTTTGATTTAAGTTTAAATCTCTGCGTGTTTTTTTTATATCTAAGGCTTTCATAACTAGGTGTTTATGAATTTTTTTTAAAAATTTATGTATTTTGTACAGATTATCTGTATTTTGTACGTATATTTGTTGAAAGAATGTTAGTAAATATACAAAAACAAACCCAAAGATGAAAGAAACTACCCTATTAATTACCCCGAAAACGCAAAAACAACTCACTAGAAACTGCCTAGTAGAAATAGACAGATCTGAGTTTGAAGGACAGACTTATAGTTCTGCTCCTTTCTTTAAACAATTTGATACAGAACAGTACTTATTTGAAGTATTTGGAACAGTAGACATTACATGGAGAAACAATGAAGAGTATGACTTTAACAAAGTTAGCTCCATCTCTATAACCATGCATGATGATAATGGAGAAGTATTTCCAGATGATAAAATGTATGACGTAATCCAAAATCAATTACAATTCTCAATTATATAATTATGTCGAATATAATAACACAGTTAAAAAGCACTGTTTTGTCAAAAGCAGACAGTACAAATGAGATGTTAAACAATATCGTTTATAACGCATTTCACAATGCAGATACAGACGAACAAGAAAAGTCTATTGCAGCAATTGCTTACAAATTTAATTTGGGTTGCTTGGATGAGTTGATAGGTGTTTTAGAAGTTAGGGGATCTAAACTACCATTTTAGCTCTATGTCTCCTCTAGAAAAAAATATAATAGATTCTCTGCATTTACTTTCTAATGAAGCAAAGGCGAAGGCTAGAATAATTCTAGGGGAGAAACCAAGTTACACTAAACCCCGAAAAGCTGTTACAGAAGAAGACGTGAGAATGGCTATTTACAAATCTTTAAAACTATGAAAATGCAAAATCCTCCAAGAAAACTAGCATTGTTTATTATTCAAAACAAAGAAAAATTTACAAAAATAGAAATACAAAAAGCACAACAAGAAATTGATGTCGATGCGGTAACGACAGATTTTTATCGTAATTAAAAACAATTATTTATTATGGGCTTTCTTAAAAGAGAAGTACAAACAAGTGTAAATCCAACCTCTAAATTCTTAGAATGGAAAAGTAACAACAAGTCATTTTCGTATTACGATAAAGACAACAAACAAAATGTAGAAGTAAAACTTCCACTAACTTTTATGGTGCTGGAAGAGTATCATAAGATTTCTGGATTCTCTGATGCAGACCAGACAGGAATATACTCTAATGAGGTATTGCAAATTGGAACAGAAGAGATGGAAGTGAAAACTTTTAAAGGTAGAATTATTGCCAAAGGTCTTTATAAAGACATTAAAGGAGCTGTAAATGCTGCTGGTGGTAATTATCACAAATCTATCTATGCAGTAACCAACGAATGGGAATTGATTAACATTTCTTTTAAAGGTGCTTGTGTATCTGAGTGGTCAAAATTTGTAGAGAAAGGAGCTTGGAAAAGATTAGCTGATGAATGGGTATCTATAGAAGGTGCAAACGATCATCAGAAAGGTATGGTAAAATACTCTACACCAAACTTTGCTTTTAACATCTCTTTATCTGATGCTGAATATGGAAAAGTAAAAGAGAAAGCAACACAACTAGAAGAGTACTTAAGTAGGTACTTTAATAAGGTTGAAGATATTGAAGTAGAAGCTGAAGAAGTAGTAGCTACTGTAAATATTAACGGATTAGACTTTTAATTATGAATAATTTAAAACAAAAAAGTCAAGAAGTAAACAAGGTTTACATGACAAACGATTTAGATATATTTAATGATATAGAAGGGAATAGACCTCCAAATCCACAACACATAAGAAGGTTGACCGAAAGCATTCGTGTTAATGGAATATTGCAAAATCCAATTATAGTAAACCAAAACAACAAAGTTATAGATGGACAGCATAGGTTATTGGCTGCGAAAAAAGCTAAATCTTCTATTTACTACATAAAGGTAAAGGGTTACGATTTAAAAGAAGTGCAAACTTTAAATTTAAATCAAAAAAATTGGACTAGAGCGGATTTTATGGAAGGGTATGCTAAAATGGGTGTTGAGTCTTATGTGAAATTAAGAGACTTTGCAAATTTTAACAAGGAATTCAACCTCAGTACTTGCACATCTCTTTGCTCAAATACTACAAGTGACAACAATAATATGTCTCAAAAGTTTAGAAGAGGCAAAAGCTATCGTATGAAAGAGGTTTTTGAGGAGGGTACTTGGATTGGTAAAGACTTTAATCTTGCTCAAGAAAACGCAAATAAACTGAAGATGATAAAACCATATTACGAAGGTTACAAAAAAAGTAGATTTATTGGCGCAATGTTAGGTTTGTTTGTAAATGAAAATTTTGATTTTTTTGAATTTTTAAACAAATTAAAACTACAAACTCAAAAGCTCCAAGACTGTGCCAATGTAGCACAGTACAAACTTTTAATAGAGGATATCTATAACTACAGAAGAAGGGAGAAAGTAAACTTAAGATTTTAATTTAACTAGGAGGTAGCTAGTCTGCCTCCTTTTTTTACTTAATAATTATGGGAGCAACATCAGAAGAATTCATAAATCTAAGAGAAAAAGAATATCTAATCTCAGCAACTTTTAAAGTTGAAGGACATTTAGTTAATACAGTTGAGAATTATCTATTAGAAACATCAAAACTAATTAACTATAAAATTTTACCAGATACAGATGATCTGTACAAGAACGACAAGGTTTTTAAAAAGCTGGTAAAAATAGAAGCAGAAGCAAAAAGACAAAAAGAAATATATACAAATCATAAGTTATGATACTATCAAATAAATACAGAATAATAGTAGAAGAAAATACCACCATTTTGCAATTCTACAAAAATAAGGTTACTGTAAAAAAAGACGGAACGAAAATTCCTTATGAATTTACTGAAAACTATTATTACCCAAGTTTAAAAACAGCTTTAAAGTCTTATGTAAATAAATCTATCGGAGAATGTAACGATGTTTCAAAAATATTATTGAGACTGAATGAATTAGAGTTACAGATTAAAGAAATATATACAAATCATAAATTATGATACAATTCTTAAAGAAATTAATTGCAATACTAGAGAAACTAGGAAAGGCAGCAAACGATGCAAAAAGAAGATAATGAGCAATAAAGCAAAAAGAATGCAATCCTTTCTAGATTGGATGAAGTACAAGGTGCAAAACGTTCATAAAATTACAAACCAAGAGTTTGTGAATATACTAGACAAAATGTAAAACGCAACACTTCAACACTTTTTTATCAATATTAGATTTGTCTAAAAAATAAAAAATAAAATAAAAAAACTTTCTCAAAAATTTTTTTAAAGTGTTGCAAGTGTTGTTTTAAGTGAAAAACCTAATAAAAATAAGGTGTACAGACGCAACACTTTAGAAAATAAAGTGTACTAACGCAACAGTAAAGTGTTGCAAAATAGAAAAAAATGATAATTACTCTTTTTAAGAACATAAAAGAAACAAACACTCCCTACCATCTTAATATAGATGATGTTCTGTTACGGATTAAAAGAGGAGATTCAAAAGAAAAAGTTACAGCAATAAGGAGCGAGAAAGAAAAGCAAAAAAGACAAGAGCTAAAGAAGAATTTACCTTCTATCTGCTTCTCTGGAACTTTTAGAGAACGCTCTGCAAAGAAGATCATAAAACACTCTGGTATAGTTTGTTTAGATTTTGATGACTTTAAAAGTGAACAGGATTTAATTGAATATAAAGCTAGTTTCTTAAAGGATAAGTTTGTATATTGTTGCTTTATATCTCCTTCTGGAAATGGTTTAAAAGTGTTGGTTAAAATACCAGCAGAGAAACACAACCATAAGAAATACTTTGATGCTTTAAGAGAGTATTTTGATACACCTCATTTTGATATATCTGGTAGTGATGTTAGCAGGGTTTGTTATGAATCTTATGATCCAAATATTTATATAAATAATGACTCTGAGGTATTTAAAGAGATATTAGATACTAAAGAATATTTACACCACGATACAGATACCTTTAAAGTTCCTTTAAAAGAGAAAGGAGAAATCATAAAAAGACTTGATAAATGGTTTGATAAAAACTTTGGCAATGTTACTGGAGAAAGAAACTCTAATACTTTTAAGTTAGCCTGTGCCTTCTCTGAATTTGGAGTAGACCAGTATGGATGCGAAACACACTTTAGTAAGTTTATAGAGGATGACTTCACGAAAACAGAAATACAGAGAACTATACAATCTGCTTATAAAAAGACCAAATCTACATTTGATACTAAATACTTTGAGGATAACCAGATAACAGACTATGTAAACAGACAGTACCTTGGTGGTGTATCTGAAGACAAGATAACAAAAGAGTTAGAGTCTAGAGGATATGATACTGATGATATTGATACAGTATTAACAGAGGCTAAAGAGAATGAGTCTATTGATGTATTTTGGTCTACTTCTTCAAAAGGGAAGGTTACTATTATCTCTAAAAAACTAAAAGACTATTTAAGGCAAAAAGGATATTATAAATTTTATCCAGAAGGATCAGAGTCTTTTGTGTTTGTAAAGGTAGAGTCTAACTTAATAGACTTCACAACAGAAGACAAGATAAAAAGTACATTATTAAAGGAGCTGGAAGAATCTAAACAGTTTGAGGTTTATGAGTTCTTGGCTGTAAATACTAGATACTTTAAAGAAGACTATTTAAACATTTTAGATGCTATCTCAGTATCTATGAAGCAAGACACTAAAGATACTGCTTACTGTTACTATAGAAACTGTGTTGTAGAAGTTACTAAAAAAGGTTTAGAAACTATAAAATACATAGACTTAGATGGTTTTGTTTGGAAAGATAGCGTAATAGATAGAGACTTCTCTATCTCGGATAATCACACAAACGATTACCAAACTTTTATTAGACGAATCTCTGGAGACAATGAGAACAATGTACTAAGTTTTGAAACTACTATAGGTTATTTAATGCATGGTTTTAAGAATAAAGGCTACTCTCCAGCAGTTATATTAAACGATGAAGTAATATCTGAAAATCCAGAAGGAGGAACAGGAAAAGGAATCATTGTAGATGCTTTAAAAAACTTAAAGAAGGTAGTTATTTTAGATGGTAAATCTTTTGACAAAAACAAATCATTTGCATACCAAGTAGTAACAACATCAACACAAGTATTAGTGTTTGATGATGTAAAGAAAAAGTTTGATTTTGAAGGTTTGTTCTCTTTAATAACAGAAGGGATAACGCTAGAAAAGAAAAACAGAGATGCTATTAAATTAGACTTCTACCAATCTCCAAAAATTGTTATTACAACAAACTATGCAATTAATGGTTCTGGAAACTCACACGAAAGAAGAAAGTGGGAACTTGAACTAGCACAACACTACAACGCAAAGAACACACCTTTTGATGAATTTGGTAAAATGTTACTAGATGACTTCTCTACTGATGAGTGGTTAAGATTTGATAACTACATGATCTCAAACCTACAGAAGTTTTTAAATAAAGGTTTTGCTACTCCAGAATTAAAGAATTTGAAAACAAGAAAGTTTATTACATCAACCTCTTTTGAGTTTCACGAATGGGCAGAAGACGAGCAGAACACTTTGTTAAGAAAAGCAAGAGTATCTAAAGCAGAACTATTTGATGACTTTATAGAAGAGTACACAGATTACAAGAAATGGCTAAGAAAGAAAACCTTTCAGAATTGGCTTAAACAATACGCAAAGTTTAAAGATATAAACTATGAAGAGGGAAACACAAATGGAACTCGATGGTGTGATTTAGCTTTTGAAAACAAAGAAATAGAAATAGACGAAGTATTATTTTAAATAAAAAATATGACAAAGACAACCCCCCAAAAGGTAGCAAATGCAGTAATAGATTTAACAGGATTAGATGTGTTTAAAGACACAAGTAAAAGAGAATATGTAGAAACAAGAGCTTTATTAATCACAATGCTACATGATGATCTAGGAATGGGATGGACTAGAATAGCAGAGTTTTTCCAAGCAAATGGCAAAAAAATGAACCATGCTACTGTGATCTATGCAGTAAAAAACTATCCTATCTACAAGCAACATAATAAGAAATTAGGAAAGTTAGAAGGATGCTTTAACTTCTCAAAAGAAATATCTGAAGAGAATATTAACACAACACTAAATCTTCAGAACAGTTACGAGAACTTACAGTACCAATATGTAAAACTAGAGGAGAAATTAAAATCTCCTATGATTAGTTTAATGTATGACATCCCAGAAGATAAATGGACTGAAGTAATAGAAAGAATAGATATTCTTAAAAAGAGCTGGGAGTGGAAAAACAGAGATAACTGTTTAGTTGTTGAGTCTTCTGAAGGAATTAAAAACACTTACTAATATGGAGTTTAGACCATACCAACAAACAATTATAGAAGATGGTACTAAAAGACTCTCTAGGCTTCGTATTATTATGTTAGCCATGGAAGTGAGAACTGGTAAAACCTTAACCTCTTTAGGTATAGCAGACAAGATGGATATAACATCTGTTTTGTTTATAACCAAGAAGAAAGCAATATCATCTATAGAAGCAGACTACAAGCTATTGAATCCAAGCTATACTCTAAACGTTACTAACTACGAGTCTGTACATAAAGTATCTGCTAAAGATTATGATCTAATAATAGTAGATGAGTCTCATTCAATGGGTGCATTTCCTAAACCATCTGTAAGAACAAAACGTATAAAAGATATAGTAGGTAAGAAGTACTGCATCTTATTAAGTGGTACACCAACACCAGAGTCTTGGTCTCAAATATTCCACCAGTTTTGGATCTCAGACTTTACACCATTTGTAGAGAAGTCATTTTATAAATGGGCGAAAGTTTATGTAGATGTAACAAAAAGAAAGATAAACGGATATGATGTAAACGACTACACAGCAGCCAATCAGAACTTAATAAGACAAAAAGTATCTAAGCACATTATCTCATTCTCACAAAGTGAAGCTGGCTTTACATCTAAAGTAAATGAACACATCTTACACGTTACAATGAACCCATCTACATATGCGCTTGTTAAGACTATAGAAAAGGATAGAGTATATGAAGGTAATAGTGGAGGAGTAATACTAGCAGATACACCTATTAAACTTATGCAGAAGGTACACCAATTGTATTCGGGTACTGTAAAGCTAGAGTGTGGTAAAGCTGTTACTATAGATAATAGTAAAGCGTTGTTTATTAAAAAGAGGTTTCAAGGAAAGAAGATAGGCATCTTCTATAAGTTCAAAGAAGAACTAAAACTATTGCAGTCTGTACTAGGAGAAGAACTTACAACAGACCTAGAAGAGTTTAATGCAACCAATAAGAATATAGCTCTACAAATAGTATCAGGTAGAGAAGGCATCAGCCTATCAAAAGCAGACTACTTAGTGTACTTTAATATAGACTTTAGTGCAACAAGCTATTGGCAAAGCAGAGACAGACTAACAACTAAAGAGAGACAAACAAACGATGTGTACTGGATATTCTCTAAGGGTGGGTTAGAAGATAAAATATATAGACAAGTACAAGACAAGAAATCATTTACAACAAAGCATTATGAGCGAAGCGCAATATCAAAGTAAACTCATCAAGCAATACGAAGCAGAAGGATATTATGTCTTGAAGCTCATTTCTACGAATAAAGCTGGAATACCAGACCTAGTGGCACTTAAGCCAGACGATGTTAAATTCATTGAAGTAAAAGGAGTAAAGACTCCAGTAAGCAAATTACAAGAGTATAGAATAAAAGAACTTAAAAAATTAGGATTCGATGCAGAAATTAAACGATCAGAATATTAACCTACCAGATTTTGTTACTATGACAAACTACTGCGAAGAGAAAGGATATCAAGTACACCTTACACGTACACGTTATGGAGTTACTTGTAATGTCTATAAAGAGAATAAATTAATAAAGTCTGGTGCAATCATATATGATACTTGCATGGATGCACAGAAAGAAAGTTATACAAAATTATATAAAGCTATTACAAGATGTTAGAAAAAGTTTACGAGTCTCATAACAAATGGATCAACACAGTTTTAAAAATGGGAGCAAACAAGCACGAAGCACAAGATATAGTAGGTAATATGTACCTAACTATTGGACAAATGCTCAACAAAGGATTAGACATTTCTTATGGTGATTATGGCGTAAACTATTTCTATATCTACAAAACATTAAAAACCTCCTATCTACAAATGTGTTTAAAAAAGAAAAAAGAAAACAAAACCTCCATTGATCTAGTCTTAGACTTAGCATCTGGAGACTACATAGACTACAACGAAGCAAACGATGTAGTAGAAGCAGAGCTAGACAAGTTACATTGGTATGACAAGAAAGTGTATACCATGGTGCAAGATGAGTACAGCATAACAGAACTATCTAAGAAAACAAATATCACATACCACTCTCTTTATAATACGTTCAGAAAAGTAAAAGACAGACTAAAAGATAAAGTAAAATAAGTCTAGGATTTTTAATATAATTGTATTATATTTGTATATACTTAAAATATACGAAGACATGAAGAAAGCAATTAGTGCCAGAGTTGATGAAAAAATCTTAGAAGACTCTAAAGCAGTAGCTAAGATTGAGAACAGGAGCTTTAACAATTTATTGGAAACTTCCTTAATAACTTACTGCAAGGGAAAGTTACCGAAGAAGAAGTAGGTGGCAACTTGAAAGAGTATGATTAGTAGCGTATTAATTAACAAAAAATTTAATAAAAATGAAAAAAATAGATTTAGTAAAATTAGTGGAAGAAGTTGATAAAGAAGAAATGATTGAAGGTGGGGTGCATAAAATATTTGCCTTGACTTGCTTATATAAGTTTATAGAAATGCAAGAAGCAGCTATTAATTATACGCATAGTTGTACGGAGTTAAAGGATAAAGAAATACCAAGCTTTAGGGATTGGTTAATGGTTAATTGTGAGCCTACAAGAAATACAAACCTATTTAAAAAGGGTAATAAGTTATTATTAAACACAGAGTTGTTAGAAATGTATAAAAAAGAATACAGCCTTTAATTACGTACAACGAATTTGGCTATGAATAGTAACGGAATAATAAACTAAAAATTAATAAATATGTATAGAATTTTAAATTACCTATTTGGATGGGATTATGTGACTTGGGAAGATTGCCTTTATAAAGGTGTAAGCAGAGTAAGAGTATTACCGAATGGAAAACCTTACTTTTTACAATACGGTTCAAACTCTAATTTTGAGTATATAACCAAAGAAAATAACGGAAGTACGGTAATACACGCTTGGATGACTTGTGACCCAAGTAAGTATATAAGCGATTAGTAGTTATTATTTATAGCCGTTGTTGTGGCATCGTTTTAATGTGACTACAACGTACGGACGAGTGTATGGGCAGTAGCCAACACGAACCAACCAAATAGAAACAAAATTAATAATTAAACAACTGCAATAGTTAAAATGCCTAACGGCTATTGCTTATACACATTGTTAGGCACTTTTAAATTATGAGTACATCATTAAATATCATTGCATTTTCGGGTAAAAACAGCCCTGAATTTCAGAAACATTTAAAAGCAGTAAAATTCTGTATTGAAAATGAATTAAGTTTCCCAATAGAAACGAGCCAATTTTTTAAAGGAAAAGTAGGTGGTGACGACCTTGAGGATATTAGAACAGACAGTATATTGGAATACATAAAAGATGGAATAGAAATTCCTTTAAAAACTGGCGGTACTGAATGGAGGCACGAAATAAATGTTTCTGAAATTCCTAAAGAAGTAGAGACTATAATCGTTACGCTATCATAATTTTATTGTGCCTAACTGAATTGTACAAGATTAGTACTGATTAAAAAAATAAGGGTATCGCTTTAACCGATACCCTCTAATAAATAAACAATAACCTTTAATGTTAGACATAGCAAGTATTAATTTTGTACGTTGTTATGCACTTTTAAATTATGAAAGAAAGAAATGGATTTAGATTTAGCAATAAGTATAAGATAGTGCGAAAAAATGGCAAGTTATACGCTGTGCTAATTTAATTGTGCCTAACGGACGAGTATATGAAAAGTAGCGTTTAAGTATGCTAAAATTAACGATTAAGAACTGAATTAAATAAACACAATAATAACTTGGTGGAGTAACTAAACAGCTATTTTTTATATGCATTGTTACCCACTTTTAAAATTACGGATTATGAATTACGATGAATTAAAAACAGATGAATTAGTAGAGATAATAGTTGCCAAAATTGGTGTGCCGATACCTACTTACAACTACAATTATTACAGAAAGTATATTACTGTTGTGCCTGAAAACATATCTTTTGGTAAAGATGTAAAAGGCATAGAAAATGCGGATATGCACGATACTTTTAGAGAGGGATGTATGAGAATAATTAATTGGCATAACGAAAACTTTAAGTAATTTTTATTGTGGGTAACGGAATTGTATATGATTTAGTGCGTATAAATTAACGACAAACTACTTTGATTATAATAATCATTGAAATATTAACAACAAAAATAAATATAAACCGAACAAAGCATTAATTATATACTTTGTTCTTAACTGTAAAAATTATGATAGCAAAAATTGACAAAGACGGTGTTTTAGCAATTACGCCAGAAACAAAAGAAGAAGATAGAAACTTAGCTGAATGGTATAAAAATTATGGAAAAGAGATAGCAAGAAAGGTAATACTTTTTGAAAGGGTAAAGGAATAATTTTTATTGTTTAGAACGTATTTGTGTATGAAATGTAGCGTTTTGACACACTTAAAGATTGAATAAGTAAAAGAGTAAATAAATAATAAAATAACATTAACCAAAGCACTTAACAGCTATTTTTTATACACGTTGTTATGTACTTTTAAAAATACGGGAATGGCACAAATAAGAACGATTGACAATCAAAGACACAATGTAAAAGAAACTATTGAAGAAATCACAAAGAAAATAGTTATTGCTGAAAAAATTAATACATCTATTATTAAACTAAATTGGAAAGTTTCAATATCTTCTTTAAAAAATGGAATGGAAACAAACGAAAATAGATACGAACCCGTTTCTTTTATTAGACAAAATATAATGATGTACTATTAATAGTATTTTTTATTGTACATAACTTATATGGTTAAGGTTAGTTGCGTGAATTAATAACTAAAATAAATACAAAAACAATGAACATACAAGACAAAATGCAAGAAATACACCACAAGTACGGTGTTACAGAAAAAGCAAATTACGAAATACAATTATTTATAGAGGACTTAATAATAAAAGACCGAGCCGAGCAATTAACTTTAACCGATGTTAGGCGTAGTGATTGCGAAATTGAAGAAATTGTAGAGCAAAACAAAGATTATGTTTTAGGTTTTTACACAGGGGATGAATTAAAAGAATACCTAAGCAATAATTACGCCTAACTGATTTGTGTATGGCACGTTGCGAGATTAATAACTTAAATATATATATATAATGAAAAAAGATTGGATTGAAAAAATAATTGACAGAGAAGAAAATACCAAGCAATGTGATATACACGTTGTTAGGGTGCGTTTTTACTTGAAGCTAAAAAGGCGTGATAATACTTGTAATGGTAATGGCTACGGAATATGGAACTTAGATTGGGCTTGGTTTAGAAAACGAGGAAGCAAACGCCTTTGGACACAGAAGTTAGGTAATGGTGATAATGGCGAAAGATGTATAGGGTAAATGCACTCTAACGGATGCAGATAAAAAAAGAAACGGATAATAATAAATAAATTTAATAAAAATGAAACTAACAAAAAAACAATTAGAAATTAAAGAAGCTGTAATAGCTAAACTAAAAGAAGAACAAACCAATGGAGATACAGAAATAGCTCATTGTAATGCTGATGACTATCTTTGTGAGTTGTTAAATGAAATAGGTTTACAAGAAGTAGTAGACGAATATATAAAAATTGCTAAATGGTACGCTTAGTAGTTTTTTGTTTTATGTGCTGTTGTGGTTTGTTTGGCAACGTGCCAGAAAAGGGTGTGAGAGTATTCCGCCAAATAAACTACAACGTATTTGGGTATGGTTAGTTGTGGTTTAAATAATAATAAAATTAATAAAAATGCAGAAAGACGAAATAATTAAATTAATAAACACTTACTGGAAGTTTGACAATGACCAAGATACAACAAGCACTTGGCACGACAAACAAGATTTAATAAACGAAATAGAACAATTAACTATACCCGATGTTGTAGGGCAAAGCGAACAGTTGGTTTGCGATAATAAATGCGAATGGACAAGATACCCTAAAAATGGTATTTGGTATGATGGATGTGTAAAATGTGGAAAAGAAGTAGCAAACTAATTGCCTACAACTAATTGAATATGAAATGTAGCGGGTATATAAATAATACTATCATTTATAATGATAGAACTTAATAAATAATAATTAACCTTAAACAAGACCTAAGTAGCTATATTTTATATGCGTAGTTAGGTGTAGGTTTTTAAAAAGCGAAAAGATGGCAGGTATTGAATTTAATAAACTTTCTGACTTTGAAAAATTGGCACACGCTAATTGGTACACAAGGGAGCAGAAAAAGAAAATAGAGTTATTAAATAATAGAATAGAAATTTTATTAAACCTTAATAAATCTTTACGAAAACAAGTAAGTGCAAAAGACAAGTTATTAAAAAATTACACCTAACGGTTGGTAATATGAAAATGTACGAGGTACGAAGTATTTTTTATATTACGTGTTACCTACTGTACGGAAAATTTAAAACAAAACTTAATTATGAAAACGTATTTTAAAGGAGGTAGCGGTATTGAAAAACCAATAGACCTTAATGGAACAGAAATAAAAGAAGGTGATGTACTGACCTTTGATTGGTTTGATTGTGAAGATCCAATCAATGATATGAGACGAAAGTTTTCAAATATGAAAGATTGGACTGATAAGCAAATAGATGACAGAATACACCAACCCACATTTAATGTAAAACTTAACAAAAAAGGAATATTATTTGGTGAAGGAATAGAAAAACCAAGCAGTAGACATAGCGGACGACTGTACTTACACGATTTTAGGTTTAAATACACTAAAGTAGTATTGTAGGTAACGTAAACGTGTATGATTTCGGTTGTTTTTCACAACTGAATTATACACAGTGTTACCCATCTGTAAAATAAAAAAAAGGGCGTGCCTGCCGTAGAAAGGCAAATATTTATAATACTAATAAGGATATGAAAAGAGTAATATTAGAAAGTCCATTTGCTGGATTTGTAGAAAGAAATATAGAGTACGCAAGAAAATGTGTTAGACACTCTTTAAGTTTAGGTGAAGCACCAATAGCAAGCCATTTATTATACACACAAGATGGTATTTTAAATGATGAGATTGAAGAAGAACGAAAATGGGGAATTGATGCAGGTTTAGTTTGGAAAGAAGTTGCTGAAGGACACGTTTTTTACATTGATTACGGTATTAGCAAAGGGATGCAATACGCTATTGATTACGCTACTAAAAACAACATTAAAATAGAATACCGTAAAATACTATGAGAGAATATTTAAACATAACAAACGAGTGTAATATGGAACTAATGAAAAGGTTTCCTGATAATCACTTTGATTTAGCAATAGTAGACCCACCTTATCGAGATAGTAATGAACCTACTAAAGATATGAGAAATAACGGCTCTATGAAAAGCCTTGAAGGCAGACCTAATAAGGAATATTTTAAAGAACTGAATAGAGTTTCTAAAGAGCAAATTATTTGGGGTGCTAACAACTTTGAGTTGCCACAATTTAAAGGATTTGTTGTTTGGAAAAAGAAAACTATTAGCGAAGATTTTACAATGTCTATGTGTGAAATAGCAAGTATATCTGAAGGTTTAGGAACTGTATCTAAATGGATTGAGATTGCACCACAAGGTAAGAAAGAAGACCCAAGAATACACCCAACGCAAAAGCCTTTAAGTTTATATCAATGGCTAATAATGAAGTATGCTAAACCAAATCAAAAAATATTAGATACTCATTTAGGATCTGGCTCAATTGCAATAGCCGTAGATAGTGTAAACAAGATTGAAAAAATGAACCTTACTTTGACTGCTTGCGAGATAGACAAAGAATACTACAAAAAGACAATAGAACGAATAGAAGAACAAACTAAATGGAACTCACTTTTTTAGCGTATGAGTGGTCGCCCTTTTTTTTATTTTATTGTGGGTAACTACTTATATACAATACTAAACTGTTCAAAACTATGATATTCAATAAGATACAAGAAATGGAGATTACAGCTAGATTTAGGCTTTATCCTCATGTTGTTTGTGGAGCGGATAAGATTTTATACCAGCTAGATCATTTTAAAAACAGAAGAACTTGCTACTTTAAAAAGTTAACATACAACCCAGAACGAAAAGCATACAGGATCAATTCACAATGGGTAACAAAAAAAACATTATATAGATTAATAAAATGAAACTAGGAAACTTAATAGAACTGATCACAAGATACACAGGCATTAAATGGCTATGGGAAAAGATATATCCTAATTGTAATTGTGATAAAAGGCAAGAATCTTTAAATGATATAGAATTATGGTAGAAGATAGAATTATATGGGATGGTGTCAAAGAAAGAATTACACACAAAATTTCTAATGCAGATTTTAAAATTATGTGTAAATTACATTCAAAATATTTTAATCATAAATACAATGAACCTTGTACTTGTAATAAAAGAATACTAAGACAATGGCTAACACAATTAAATGAAAAACTAATATGAAAAAATTACTATTATTTGCAATTCTTATACTAGCGAGTTGCACGACAAACCAAGAAGAAGAAACAAACTGTAACTGTACTCTAAAGATATATCAAAGAGAATGGCTAAACAGTAATAGCTTTGATGATACATTTGTATCTGAACAAAATGATAATGGATGTTATACAAACCAAGAAGCCTTAAATAAAATTTGGTTTGGTACAAGCAGATACTCAATATTAATATGTGATGAATACCTATGAGCAAAGACACAATAGTTGAAGCTGTTATAAGCTCGTTTAAAGAACGTTCAGAAGTAGGAGTAAAGAAGTACAACAAAACAATGGATAGAGACGATCTAAGTACTTTAGAATGGTTACAACACTTCCAAGAAGAACTAATGGATGCTACTCTCTATATTGAGAAACTAAAAAAAACTATAGAAAAAAAATAAAAAGAGCTTCTAGTTTCATTATATAGTTAGAGAATTATTAATAATTTTTTTTAATTATGGATGGTAGGAAGAATAATGGAGGGCATAAAACTGCTGGAAGAAAGTCTAAAGCAGAAGAAATGCTTTTAATAGAAAGACTTTCTAAGCATATAGATAAAGATGAAGCTATACTAAAGTTAAAGGAGTTAATGGATGATGGAGACTTTAAAGCTATACAATTGTATATGGCTTATATGTATGGTAAACCAAAAGAAACAAAAGATATTACTATAAGTTCTGAGCAACCTTTGTTTGATTTATAAATTAAAAACACACAAGATGAAAGAGGAACAATTTACAGGAGGTACAAAAGGATCAGACGAATTAATTGAAGACCAAGAATTATGGAAGATTTAAACTGGGATACAGAATGGGGCGTAACTAATGGATAAACGCAATCAATTATAATATTGTTTCAAACCACTACAGCAATAAAGAAGCTCCATGCTTTAAAGAGTAGAAAGAAAGTAATACAAGGAGGAACATCTGCTGGTAAAACTTTTGGAATACTACCTATTCTTATAGATAGATGTATTAGAACTCCTATGCTAGAAACTAGTGTAGTATCTGAGTCTATACCACATTTAAGAAGAGGATGTATTAGAGACTTCTTAAAGATAATGATGCTAACCAATAGGTTTAAAGATAGCCAATGGAATAGATCATCTTTAACTTATACCTTTACTAATGGATCTTATATAGAGTTCTTCTCAGTAGAACAACCAGACAAATTAAGAGGAGCAAGAAGGAATGTATTGTATGTGAATGAAGCAAACAATGTACCATTTGAAGCATACAACCAATTAGCAATTAGAACCTCTGGAGATATATGGATTGACTTTAATCCAACTGCTAATTTTTGGGCACATAAAGAAGTAGCTGGTAATGATGATGCAGACTTTATAACACTTACCTATTTAGATAATGAAGCTCTACCAGATACAATAGTAAAAGAAATAGAATTAGCAAGAGACAAAGCAAAAGACTCTACCTATTGGGCGAACTGGTGGCAAGTATATGGTCTTGGTAAGATTGGTTCTTTAGATGGTGTATGTATTACAGACTGGAAAGAGATAGAACAACTACCAACAGAAGCAAGGTTATTATGTTACGGAATGGATTTTGGATATAGTAATGATCCAACTACATTAATAGGATTGTACAAATACAATGATGGGTATATCTTCGATGAGATTATCTACCAAAAGAAACTTCTAAACATAGACATCTCTAATCTATTAACTACAAATAAGATTGAAGGAGTAATCTATGCAGACTCAGCAGAACCCAAATCAATAGCAGAACTAAGAACGTACAGACATAAAGTATTACCTTGTACTAAAGGTAAAGACTCAATTGTATATGGTATAAACTTAATAAACCAAAACAAAATCTTTGTAACCAGTAGAAGCAAGAACTTAATTAAAGAGTTGCAGTCTTATACCTGGATGAAAGATAGAGAAGGGAATACTATTAATAAACCTATTGATGCTTTTAACCATTGCATTGATGCAGCACGTTATGCAATATCTTCTCAGTTAAAGAACCCTAATGCTGGTAAATACTTTATAAGATAAATGGATAATTTACAAATGATAGCAGTAGTAGAATGCTTTATCCATCATAAAACAGGCAAGCAAATACGCATCTCAAAGCCTACTAAACCTAGCCATTATCTACTACTTACAAAAGCCTATGAAAATTGTAAAGGTTTTTTTATAAAATAAGTATGTTTTTGCATTATATATATATGCAAATAGAAATAAACGTACCAACTTCCTTAAACGAAATTACACTAGAGCAGTATCAAAAGTTCTTGAAAGTAGCTGAAGAGAATCCAGAAGGTTCTTTTTTAGATGCTAAGATGATAGAAATCTTCTGTGGTATTCCTTTGTCTGAAAGCTATAAGCTAAAGATGTCTAGCGTACAAGCAATAGTAGATATACTAACTGAAATGCTAAACGAAACACCAGCACACATAAACAAGTTTTCTTTAGATGGTGTGCAGTATGGTTTCATCCCAGACCTAGACGAGATGTCTTTGGGAGAGTATGTAGACTTAGATGGTAATGCTTCAGACTGGCAAAAGATGCACATAGCAATGAATGTCTTATACAGACCAGTTATAACAGACAAGGTAGGTAAATATAATATTAAAGAATATACAGCAGGCGATCCAAGCAAGATGAAGGATATGCCTTTGGGTGTAGCTTTAGGAAGTCTTTTTTTTTTCTACAATTTAGGAATAGAATTATCGAAGCATACGATACTCTCTTCCAGCAATCAACAGGAGATGGAGACTATTCAAGATCTGCTAACTTCGGCAGAAAATGGGGATGGTACTCGTCAATTTATAGTCTCGCTGGAGGAGATGTTGGACAGTTTGAAAATATCACTAAACTAAAGATACATGAATGCTTTACTTTCTTGTCATTCACAAAAGAGAAAGCAGAGATAGAAGCACAGCAAATAAAAAGTAAGTTTTAAATGAAGGGATTTTATCAAGTAACGGAAACAATTAAAGACCAACTGTTAGCAGATGTAAATGTGAACACAGTAACTACAGGAGACATTACTAGAATAGATTTATCTAAGCAAACTATGTTTCCTTTAGCCCATTTAATAGTTAATAATGTAACCAATGAAGACAATATTTTACGTTTCAGCTTATCTGTTCTTGCTATGGATATTGTTAATGTTTCGAAAGAAGCAGTAGTAGATATATTTACAGGGAATAACAACGAGCAAGACATACTAAATACACAGTTAGCAGTACTAAATAAGTTAGTACAAGTATTAAGAGGTGGAGATTTATTTCAAAACAAATACCAATTAGATGGCTCTCCAAGTTTTGAGCCTTTCTACGATAGGTTTGAGAATGAGATGGCTGGATGGGCATTAACATTTGATGTAATTATAAATAACGACATAGAGATATAGTATGTTGAAGAATGTAAAGGATGAACTTAATCGGTTCTCTAAGTACGTTATAAGCCAATCTAGAGCAAACCTTACAAGAGGTAAAAAGAATGGCTCTAAAGAGCTGTACAATAGTTTAGACTATGACTTGAATGTAAGTCCTAATAGTTTTGGATTGAAGTTCTTAATGGAAGAGTATGGAGTCTACCAAGATAAGGGGGTAAGTGGTAAAAAGAAGAAATACAATACACCCTTCGCATATACAACAAAGATGCCACCTCCAGCTAAGATGGATAAGTGGATAGTAAGAAAAGGATTAAAAGGTACAAGAGATAAAAAAGGAAGGTTTATATCTAGAAAGTCTTTGCAGTTTATGATTGCTAGAAGTATTTTCAATAATGGTGTAAAACCTAGTTTATTCTTTACCAAACCATTTAAGAAAGCCTTTAATAATTTACCAAAAGAAATAGTAGAAGCATACAAATTAGATGTAGAAGAACTAATAAAATATACTACCAATAATGGCTAACATAGCATTAAGAAGTCCGCAATATAAACATATAGAAATACCTTCAACTGGTGTTCTTTCTACCACTTGTACAGTTACAGTTGATGGTGTTTTAAGATACACATTAACAAAAAATGTAACTCCATCATCAACAGTAAACTTTGATATATCAGAGCTTGCTAGAGATTTTCTAGAGATACAGTATGATAGTAATTTTATAACTCAGTATGTTAATATTGTTACAGTATTAACAAACAACGCTGGCTTAAATGGTACTGGTGCATCAGTAGGATCTTCAGCAACTTTCACCGATAATGGTTTTGAGTCTTATGGAACTTTTGAAGAAGGTTCTAATCCATCTTCAATAGGAGGGAGAACAAGTCCTACAGTTCTAATTGCGCAAGACAATATAGCAACAACACCAACTTTTACAATATTTTCTCCTTCAGGTCTGGGGGGTGTTATACCTTATATTGAGTCAGATGGTACAGTTTTAGCTCACACATACACCTCTATCGAAACAAGCGTAACAACAACAGGAGGTACAAATGTCTCTATAGTTAAAATTGACTCTACTAAATATGGTTCGGGTAAAAAAATTATATTTATTAATAAGTTTGGAGCGCAGCAAGAGCTTTGGTTTTCTGCAAAAAATAAAAAGTCATTATCAAGGTCAAACGAAAACTACAAATCCAACACCATAACGTACCCTAATTCAGATAGCCATGCAACATACTCTGTTAATGCAGCAGCTAACAGAACATTTAACACGCAAGCAAAACAATCTCATACATTAAGTTCTGGGTTTTATCCAGAGTTTGCGAATGAGTTTTTTGAACAGTTATTATTATCAGAATATGTTTGGCTGGAAAGAAAAAGTAAAGGATCGGGCGTACTAGAGGTTGTTCCTGTTACAGTTAAAACTTCATCAATTGCATTTAAAACATCTGTCAATGATAGATTGATTGAGTACAACATAGAGTTTAACGAGGCTTATGATTATATAAACAATATAAGATAGATGCAGAAACTACAGTTATATATCAAAGGAGAAAGAGTCTCTTTATTTAGTAATGAAAACGTATCTTTCACTCAAACCTTACAGAACGTAAAGGATATTGGCAAAATATTTACAGAGTATTCTAAGACTTTTTCTGTTCCAGCCTCAAAGAATAATAATAAAATATTCAATCATTTTTATAATTTTGATATTGTTAATGGATATGATGCAAGAAATAAACAACCAGCAAAATTAGAGTTAAATGATTTACCATTTAAGGAAGGTCTTATAAAGTTAAATGGTGTTAATCTAAAAAACAATGTTGCACATACTTACAATATAACTTTTTTCGGAAACACGTTAAAGCTAAAAGATCTTTTATCTGATAGGGAATTATCATCTCTTTCTTCACTATCTCAATACAATAAAATATATAGTTTTGCAGATGTAACTGCATCCATGCAAAACAGAACAGGAACAAACGGAGATATAATTGTTCCTTTAATTACACATACTGATAGGATGATTTATAATTCTGCCAGCACATCAACCGAAGCTGATAATGTTAAGAATGTATCAGCTCATTCTGCAACAACTTCTCATAATGGTATTGAGTGGAATCAGTTTAAATATGGTATAAGAGCACAAGCTATAATAGATTCAATACAATCAGAGCAGTTTAGAGGGGGGCAATATCTAACCTTCTCTGATGACTTTTTCAACAATACAAGCAACACAGATTTTCACAACTTGCATTTATGGCTTCATAGAAAGAAGGGATCTGTAGATGCACCAGCGCAAGTGATGCAAAACTTTACGCAAGTTACAGAGATTGGAACATCTGTCTGTGTTCCTACTAATAATTGTCAGACATCAACATCAAGCGTATCAAACGGAGTGCTTTCTTTATCTGCCCAATCTCCATATAGAATATCTTTTTTAAATTTAAACGTAACTCCGCCTAACAATACAGATGCATTCACTGTTAAAGTTATTCGAAATGGCTCTGTAGTAGTTGGAGAAACTACAGGGATTGGAAACAAACAATTAATTATTGTTCCATGGAATGACAGCACCTACACAGTACAGATAGCATCTTCTTCTAATATGGTTTTTCCTATAGGAGGAATCCAATGGTCTGTTAGTTGGTCTAATGTACCACTTGGTACTCCTTCTGGTATTGGTACTGATGGTCAAATGATATATTCTAATTCTCAAACCTTTAGCACAAATGCTTTTGACAATTTTAATATTAACGAGCAGATACCAAAAATGAAAATTATAGATTTTTTAACTGGTATATTTAAGATGTTTAATTTAACTGCTTATGTAGATAATGATGGAGTTATTGTTGTTAGAACACTAGATAGCTATTATGCATCTGGGTCTCAATTACCAATAAACATAGATAAATACCTAGACTATAGTAGCTCAACTGTAGATGTTGCGCTTCCTTTTAAAAGCATAGATTTTACTTACAAAGGTTTAGGCACTTTGCTCGCTAAACAATTTGAACAGATAAATAATTTAGAGTGGGGTTCATTATCGTACACTTTGAACGGAGATACATATAATGCACCATCTAAGGCGTACAAGATTGAAATTCCTTTTGAACATATGCAATATGAAAGGCTATATGATATTGAAGGAGGAAGCTCTACAGCGGTGCAGTATGGTTATTTTGTTGATGATAGTTTAGATCCTTACTATGGTCTCCCTTTATTATTTTACCCTATAAAGCAAGTAAATCAAACACCTATAAGAATAAGAGATACAGAAAATGGTAGTGTTACAGATATTGATGATTACTTTATACCTTCAAATTCGGTAGCATTAAACGCAAGCACTAGCAAAGTTAGTATTCATTTTGGTAATGAGATAAACGAATACCAAGCAAATGAATCTTCTTCTGATCTTTTAGGTTTTACGGATAGTTTATTTGAAAGTAAATATAAAACATACATTGAAAACGTTTTCAACGTAAGCAGAAGAATAACAAAAGTATCTGCGTATCTTCCTATGAAGATTTATTACAAATTAAAGCTAAACGATTTAATACAATTAGGGCAAAACAATTATAAGATTAACTCATTAACTACAAATTTAACAACTGGAAAAACTAATCTAGAGTTGTTGAATGACGTTAAAAAATCAGTTCCTTTTTCAAATTCTACACCTACTCCTGTTGATGGAGTTGATGCAGTAAATATTGGTACTACCTCTGTTACGATTGAATGGGATCCGTCAACATCTCCTGACGGTTTTGTTATGTCTTATTATGTGGTTTCTTTTAACAACAATCCTGTTGGGGGTTCAATGGCTCAGCCTTTACTTAATAGATACTCAGATGACATAGATGGCTTAACAACAGGAACAACATATACTGTTACTATTGTAGCTTATGATATTTACTCAAACACATCTACAGCATCTTCTCCATACGTTTTTACAACAAATTAATTAGAATGATAAAAGAGATATTAGAATTGTTAAAAGATACAGACTGCAAGTCTGAGATAGTACAAATAGCAAAAGGAAAGAATAAGTTTCCAGATAGTTTTAAAGAATTAATTAGAAGAGAATGGCTGAGAAAATAATAGTTGATTTAGAGGTAAGGAATAAGAAAGGAGTTAAGGAAGTAGAGGAGCTAAACAAATCTTTAACCAAAACAAACGAGAGTCAAAAGAAAATAAAAAAATCAACACAAGACTCTAGTGATACTTTAGATAAGTTTACAGGGGGTGCTGTTACTAAATTAAGAGGATTTAAAGGAAGTATTGGCGGTGTTGTAAAAGGATTTAAAAATTTAAAGTTTGCTATTATTGCGTCTGGTATTGGTGCTTTGTTAATTGCAGTTGTGGCAGTTGGTAAAGCTTTTACAAGTAGTGAAGAGGGGCAAAATAAGTTTGCTAAAATAATGGGTGTTATAGGTTCTGTTACAGGAAACCTTATAGACTTGTTAGCAAAATTAGGTGAAAATATTATCTCTGTATTTGAAAATCCTAAACAAGCTATAATAGATTTAAAAGATTCAATTGTTAAAAATATTACGAATAGATTTGATTCTCTTATTGAGACTGTTGGTTTTTTAGGAAGTGCCTTAAAAAAGGTTTTTAGTAGGGATTTTAGTGGTGCAATGGAAGATGCCAAGAGAGCTGGTAGTTCGTATATAGATACAATGACTGGTGTTAAAAATAGTATTGATAAGGCTAGTAAATCTATTAAAGGTTTTACTAAAGAAATTGCTGATGAGGCTAAAATTGCTGCTAATATTGCAGATCAACGAGCGAAAGCAGATAAAATTGATAGAAAATTATTAGTTGAACGAGCTGAAGCAAATAAAAAAATAGCTGATTTGCGTTTCAAATCAGAGCAAAGAGATAAATTTTCCGCTTCTGAAAGAGTTGCTTTTTTAAAAGAGGCTTCTATAATCTCTGAAGAGATTGCAGCTAAAGAAATTTCATCTAATAAGTTGCGTTTAGATGCTAAAATAGCAGAAAATAAATTAAATAAATCTAATAAATCAGACCTAGATGAAGTAGCAAGATTAAAGGCTAGAAGTATAGAGTTAGATACTGCAAAACTAACACTACAAAAGAGATTGCAAACATCTTTAACAACTTTTCAAAACGAAGAAAAAGCTGGAATAAAAAAAATATCAGATGATAAGAAAAAAGCTCTAGAAAAAGAAGAAGCAGATGCAATAAAAAAAGCAGAATTAGATGCTAAAACAGAACTGACTAGGTTAGAATCTATTGATAAAATACAAAAAGAATACAAAGAGAAGAGAGAGAACCAAGAAGCTGAAACAGAAATACAAAAAATAGAGCTAGAGCAAACAAGAGCTTTAGCTGAACTAGATAGATTAAACGCTACTGAAGAACAGAAGTCAAATATTAAACTTTACTATGCTGGTTTAATAGAAAAAGAAGAAGATAAGAATAGAGACACAAAACAAAAGCTAGACAAAATAAGGGAAAAACAAACTTTAGGGGATGCTAAAAATTCTTTTAACCAGATGGCTCAACTAGCTGGCAAGGATAGCAAGATAGGTAAGGCAATGGCTATTGCAAGTGCTACAATTAGTGGTGTACAAGGAGCTCAAAATGCTTATACAACTGCGCAAAAATCGCCTATAACTTTAGCTTTTCCAGCATATCCTGTAGTACAAGCTGGTTTGGCTGGTGCAATTGCTTTAAAAAATATAGCAGCAATAAAGAGCGTGAACTCTTCTGGAGGTGGTGGCTCTATTCCTAAACCTCCAGCTCCATCAATTCCTTCTGCTCCTCCAGCTTTTAATATAGTAGGGCAAAGTAATACCAATCAGTTAGCAGATGCAATAGGTGGGCAATCAAGACAACCTACTAGAGCTTATGTTGTTTCTTCAGATGTTACAACATCACAAGAAATGGATAGAAACATAATTACAGAATCTGGAACTTAAAATATAAAAAGAGCTACTAGTTTCATTATATAATATATGAAACTAGTAGAACTTATTTTAGACGATGACGAAGCAATAGGAGTAGAGGCTATTTCTGTTGTAGAAAACCCAGCAATTGAATCAGATTTTATAGCACTAAATAACCAAGAGGTTAAGCTCGCTGAGATTAGCAAAGAGAAGCGTTTATTAATGGGTGCTTTACTTATACCAAAGAAACCAATCTACAGAAGAAGTGGAGAAGATGAGTACTATATATTCTTTTCTGAAAAGACTGTTGCAAAAGCATCTCAAATGTATTTGCAAAATGGCAACCAGTCTAACTCAACACTAGAACACGATGCACAATTAAAAGACTTAACACTTGTAGAGTCTTGGATCGTAGAAGATAAAGAAAAAGACAAGACAGCTTTATATGGTTTAGATGTTCCAGTAGGTACTTGGATGGGTTCTGTAAAGGTAGAGAACGATGAGATTTGGAATGACTATGTGAAGACTGGTAAAGTAAAAGGATTTTCTATAGAAGGGTATTTTGCAGACAAATTAGAGAAACCAAAAGCAGAATTATCAGAAGACCAAAAGCAATTAGAAGAACTTAAAAAGATATTAAGTTGAGAGGTAGATCGGTCTATTGTTATTGTAAAAATACCTACACAGTTTTAGACTGCTCCTGTAGCAAAAAAGCTGATAGAAGTATATGGAGACAAGGCATAGGAAGAATAAATGCAATACCAGCGCCAGTAGCAGTAGATGTATTTGGTGAAACTTTTGACGAAACATTTAATTAAAAATTATGAGTATAAAAAGCGAAGCAATAATTATAAGAGACGAAACAACACAAGGCGCAAATACAGCATCTAGAGTTGGTGGAAATCTTGTAGCTATTGCAGATGATTTAATAGCTAAACAAAATGAGATAAATGCCAATAATTCTAAAGTAGGTATAACTACTCAGCAAGCTTCTGATATAACTACTAACAATTCTAAAGTAGGTATAACTACTCAGCAAGCTTCTGAGATAAATGCCAATACTTCTAAAGTAGGTATAACTACTCAGCAAGCTTCTGATATAAATACTAACAATTCTAAAGTAGGTATAACTACTCAGCAAGCTTCTGATATAAATACTAACACATTAAAGTACAGCTACCCTACTGCGGATGCTTCAAAGCTGGCAGGTATTGAGGTTGGTTCAGAAGTAAATACCATTAACAGTAAAATAGCAAGCGAACCAACAGGAAGTGATGCAGTATTAAATGTAGTGAGTTTAACCCAAGCGGAGTATGATGCTGGAACAAAAATAGCAACAACATTTTATATTATAACTGATTAATATGGCTATAAATTTTGGAGGTTTAGAAATATCAAAAGCATTTTCAGGAAGTACAGAAGTAATAAGTGCATACTTAGGAGATGTATTAGTTTACTCTAGTGAAGATACAACCTCTTTTATAACTACTTGGCGCACAACTACACCAAATGAAACAATAACAATACCTACAAACTCAGTATATGTTTATAATTATAATATTACCACTAGTGA